>JAPYYW010000265.1:0-71647 GCA_030522545.1 Cremastinae sp. A BG-2022a | reverse complement strand
GGTTGATTCAACAAAATATTTGTTTCAATACGTTCAACGATATTATTTTGCAAATTGAACTGAATTCTTGGTTGATTTAACTGAAGTTTAATTATTTCAAACAAATAAGTGTTGTTTCGACGAAATATTTTCAACTAAATATTTTTCAACTAAATCTGTTCTCAGTGTACACTGAAAACGAAATTTGGTTGATTCAACAAAATATTTGTTTCAATACGTTCAACGATATTATTTTGTAAATAGAACTAAATTCTTGGTTGATTTAACTGAAGTTTAATTATTTCAAATAAACAAGTATTGTTTCGACGACATATTATCAACTAAATATTTTTCAACTAAATCTGTTCTCAGTGTATGTATAATGTACTTATAGTATAATCATGAAAAATTTGATAAATTTTGGATTTTATTGTGTGCAGATGGTATATATATATGGTGGTATGTGGAAAGAGTTTATTCGGAGCGAAAATGAAACGCGTGTGTTCGACGCCGGGGACAGCGATGAGGAGGACAGAGGCTTGTTTCACGAGCGGCGGAGGATCGCGCGGTGCATTAACGTTAATCACAGGGAGATTGTAGGAAGGGCGTAAGCCGAGAGATTGCCGGATCCCCGCCTAGCCCTAAAACCTACATTTCTCCGTTTCGGTTTACCGCCTCTCGCTGCTCCTCGATCCGGCGCGCGCGTCTCGCTCTCTCATTCCTCCCTCCTCATTGCGCCCTCGAAACAAATACATGAGTCGAGAAAATGAGAGCGGTACAAAAAAAAAGAAAAGAAAAAAAAACAAGAAAAACGTTTAGCTCTCGCGACCGCGCGTAGAGAAAAAATGCGTTCGGAAAATACTTCGAGGTGTTTTCGAATTCCTGGTGAAAACGAGAGTATAACTCGTGTGACACGCGTCTTCGCTCTTTTCTTCCCTTTTTTTTTGCTCCGGAGAAACATCGAACCTACCACTTTTCACCGATTCTCGCTGTATCTTTATCTCAACCTGAAATTAAGAAAATCCATGACAGTCAAATAAATTCTTATCTTTTATCTTCATTTTTCTCTGTGTACCATATATGGTTTTACAGTTTAAGGAAGTTATTGTATACAATGGAATATAAAAGTCTGGAGAATTGCCTGAAAATATAAAGATTCGATAGAAAATAAAATCAGCTTTCCAATATCCACCAAATTTATATAGATTACTGAACGTTCTGTGAAGAAAAATACATTTGAAAACTACCAAATTAAGAGGATAATTTTTTTGCTTCGCGTGTGAGGTTTGAGTATTAATTTGAACAATTAATACATGTGGACCCTAGAGACTTATACTTACTTACTTACAATATTGACAGTTCACTGTGACAGTTGACAGTTGACTGTGTTAAAAACCTCTTTCGTATTCGTTCAAAACAGTGTCTAATATTTAAAAGTATAAATTAATTCAAAAAATTATTCTTCTGAAAGGCATTAATACAAGCGAATCTCATATGAAAAAGTTAATAAAAAATTTAAAAAAAAACAATTCAATTTTGCTGCTTGTTTCTCTAATTGTATATTTCTAAATTGGTTTTAAATTCGTTTAATAATGATCCTTCGAATAACCATTCGAATCTCTATTAGATGGGGTAAATAGAAACATCAAAACCCTCATTACATTTCAATTAACAAACTTTCCCGCAAATATGTTCTTATCAGAATATGACGAAATATGTATCATTTGTTTTGTTAATTATACAGAATTAAAATATAGAGATACTGTACAGCAATTACAATTAATAATCATTAGTTTATCATTAAATTTTGGCAGATCCTAATTTACGTCAAAAACTTATTTTTTCCTTCCTTGAACACAAAATAAATTGTACTTTCAGTTGAATTCATCTATTTGCCTTTATTTAAAAGTTAATATCACTTTTAAAACTTTTTAATTTTCTTATTAGCCAAATAATTTATAAATTAATATTAACTCGCATGAAGACATAAATATATATTCGAGAATGCCAATATAACCATAAAAATAAAATGTATACATCGTAGAAAATAAAAACAATAATCCTCATCAGAGGAAAAACTGCTGTATTATCTAGTGATGAGCTTACAAGAAGTATCATAAATTCATTAAAATGGTCGATGCAAGAAAATTCGTCTGGCGACAAGACTCCAATGGTCGTTTAATAAGTCTTGATGTTTCTTGACGACGCGAGTTGCGGAATAAACCGAGGGCCTCCCTTTCGAGAGAAAAAGCCCATTAAGACTCCTCATTTACCTCCTTGGTTTTCCCATTATTGCAAGAAACTTTTTCCATCGATCATCAGTTCTAAAGCGAAAAGGAGAGGCACAGACGTCAGTCACGTGCCAAACAAGGCAATAAAATTTCAACTCTTCATGCCGCCTTCTGTTTCTTAATTATATGACCACAGTTTACTGACGCCACGGAATTTAATCGATTCGAGACCTATGTATACATATATAGGTTTTAAAATTGGAATTACTTAAAATTTGTGGACAAGGATTTTCTTGAAATTTTTCAAGACATAATTTCTTCAAAATTTATACTGATCTTCCCATCATATTAAGAAGATTCGATCGTCTCTCACGTGAAAATTATTTTTCAACTTTTTTTGCTAAAATTTGGCACACGTTAAAATTAATGTCATATACCTAACTTATTTTAGCCAAATTTCAATAACATTTATCGTCTATAGAAATGGAAATATTCATTTTTGAAAATGGCATTTTTTCATAACTTCTCATAAGACCGTGTGTTAAAAGTTGCTAATTTTATACAATTAATATCTCGATATCCACTCTATAAAGCTTTCTCAAATTTTTCATATCTTTTAATAATATGTTAAAAGAGCGTTCATACGAATTTTCAAGAGATTATGTTGAAAATAATTTCACTTGCTAATGATTTTTCCTTTACACACAAGACGAATATACGATCGAACCTCCTTACAATGTATGCAAAATTTATAGAGGCTTTATATACGATATATGATAATTGAGATTAATTTTAAAAAATTGCTAGCTTTAACATGGGTTCTTATGAGAGATTTAAAAAAGCGACAATTTTCAACAATTTATATTTCGATTACTAGATAGTAAAACTTCATAAAGTTTGACATTCTATTGAACATATATGACATCTTCTACCTAAAAGGTGTTAAGTTCGTATGAAGCAAAAAATCAAAAGCTTGACATTTTTTTTCCCATAAAAAGTCGTTTGAGAAAAAAAATGTATTAAGAAAAAATGCAAGGTTATATCTAACGACAAGTCTACTCTCTATGCGATGCACAAAAAAATGCATCCTTTAATAACCCCATACAAAGATCAGTGCAAAATTATACTTAAATTAGGAAGCTCGTTACTGAGATATATTTATTAAACAAAATTGCAACTTCAAACACGTGCTCTTATGGGAAGGTACAAAAAATAACAATTTTTAACAATTAATATATATTAATAAATATATTCATGAGGAGCTTCTTAATCCTCATGAAATTTTGACACAACCGTTTGGAGATAATGTTATTTTATACTATGTACATTTTTTACACATTTCTTAACAAGGCATGTTAAAACGTATAATTTGCAATGAAAAAATTGGAAAAAATTCCTCAACTCTCTTGAATACTTCTACTTTAAGGGCACATTAAACAAATATGTTATTTTTCGTCATAAACACATCTATTGGATTCTGAGAAATGAGACAAAAGAAAAATCGATCGGGTCTCCAGCGACCCACGATAAAATGATAGGATTAAAAACACATAATATAATACGAATTGATATACTACATGCATGAAATAGCAGAGATTCGGTGTAAAATCGGATACGTTTCTCGATCGAATTAACATTCGTCATTGGTGTGGAGAAGAAAAGAATCGACAGAGAGAGAGAGAGAGAGAGAGGAAAGGAGAGGGAGGGAAGGGGGTTCGTGACGCTCGGAGGGTGGCATATTTTTTTCGGTCTCCCGCATTTCCCATTGTCATTCGGCACGGCTCGCATCTGCGCGAGTGGGGAGAGAAAGACCGGAGGAAGCTGCAGGAACAAAAGCATCGTTGGGGGAGCATCAGATCAAGAGAGAAAGAGAGAGAGAGAGAGAGAGAGGAAGGGAGGGAGGAAGGGAGTAAAAAACGATAGGAAGAGAAAAACGACGAACTCTCGGATTCCGAGAGAGAGTCTCGTCGATTCGAAATATCCTCGCGGACTATCTGTGTGTGTTCGACGAAAAAAAAGAGAGAGAGAGAAAGAAAGATATTGAGAGAAAATGAAAATGAAAAAAAAAAAGAGGAAGTACAGAGAGTTCGCGAGAGAGAGAGAGACGCTGATGGAAAAAAATGAATCGATAGGCGGAGTTTTTCGCGATGCGCCCGCCGGAGTCTCCTCGTTTGTCGTGTCGTGAGCAGGAGAGGGGGTACCCGGCCGCGAGGGGAGCGAGTACCAATAGGCGGAGTCTCGGCTGATTTAGAGCCGCCATTTTGTGACAATGGACGCGGAGGAAGGGGTATGACTATCTGATTGGCTGATCTACGGACTTCTCTCGTCCAGGAACAAGCTTCTACAGATTGTTCGCTTGTCTCCGATGTTACGCGCGCTCTCCTCTCTCTCTCTCTCTCTCTTTCTCTCCTTCTCCTCATTCTCTTCGTCGCCAATTGTTCCCCTTCCTCCCCCAACCGCCCCTCCTGGCGGCATGCAGCAGCCGCCAAGCTCGGAAAACTTCTCTTCGCTCCCCGGAGGATCGCCGGACAACTTCTCGCGTGCTGCGAGCCCCGGATACGCGCCTCCGACCATTTGAACTCGCATCGTGTGTAGCGTTCCCGACTCTATACACCTCTTTTTCTTCTTTTTTTATTCCGTTTCTCTCTCGCCTTTTCCATCTTCACTGAGAAAAACATTTTTGTTGGATCAACCGAACCGTCCGACACTGTGGGCCAATGAAATATTTGGCTAATTTTCATTTTAACCTCTATTTTTGCCTTGCTGACTTTCATTTTTGAGATGAAATTGTATGAAAATGTTTTAGGTTGTGCTTCAAAAGTATCGTGTAAGATTAAATAAATATGTATTTCATTCGCGTTCATTTTTCAGCGTAGAATTTTACTCGAAATGTAGAAATTGTCATTTTTTCAGATTATGCATGAGGATGATCTTTCGTAATAATTATATGGGCACTGCAATAATTCTCTCATCATTTTTGTACTTCAAGCATATTTGTTATATTATATGAAATACTTTTGTAATTGTCAATGTGTTATTACTATAAAAATAATGAGAAACCGATCTGAAAATCTTGATTATGTATTTTTATCAAACTATGTGTATTTTGCTATAATGTTTGAAAAAAATATAATTGTATATAGCTATAGAACTACAATAGTATAGTATATTATAGTATGTAGTGTATTATTTATTTAAAAAATTTTAAAAAAATGTTTAATCATTTTATATACATTTTTGTCAATATCCACCTTATATAATCTGTTTCAAAATCAAATGTATTTCCATTTTTAAAAATTGATCATAATAAATTATTGTATTTATAAAACTTTTTGCAATATAACGACATAATCTAAGTTTATACAAAAAAAACTATTTTTGGTGCATTGTCATAAAACATAGTCAATACACATTTTTCATATAAAATATATGTAATCTGCACATTTAGTAAAAATAAAAAATTTCTAAAATGTTCAAATTGACATCGTTATATCACTAAGAATAATAATTTGTTGAAGACTTGACTTTCAATAAAATACGATAATTTACATTTTGCTAAACGACTCTGATTGCATTTTCTAATTGAAGTGCTGAATCAAAAAAATTTGCAAAAAGTCGATCCAAAAAAAAATCCAGATTAAAATAAATAAGTTTTAATAAAATACAATAATTTTTATTTGGCTGTAAGCTTCTCTAATTACATTTTCTTCTCGACGTAGACCAAGAAATTATGAAAAAAGTTGATTAAAGAGACATATCCCCATGAAAATAAAATGTTAACAATAAGATATACGATAATTTTTGTTTGGTCAGACTTCCCTAATTATATTTCTTTTAATTAAAGTGTACTAAAAATATTATGTAAAAAGTCGAATCAAAAGACAAATCCGAATAAAAATAACAAATATTTTAATATTTTAATAAAATATACGATCACTTTTATTTGGACAGACTTTCCCAATTACATTTTATGATTGAAGTATTTTTAAAAAATTATGCCAAAAAGTAGACTCAAAGAAATTTGGTTAAAGAAATTTGACCAAACAAAAATATGTATAAAGGTATGTAAACATTGTAGTAAATCGTGAAACTTAAATGATACATATATTATATATAGGTATTTCGATGTACGAAAAATAAACATATATTTTAATAATGAAATCTGCATGGCGAGCGGTTTTAGTAGCGAAAGAATAAAGGAGAGTAAAAAGGAGAGAGATGAGTCGAAGGCGTCGCGAAACGAGTTATTCGTATAGCTGGGAATTGAGTTTGTGTCATTCCTTCTCATTCGCGACCTAGGACAAAACTCTGTGGCTCTTTGATGACATTTTTCCTCTCTCTCTCTCTCTCTTGCTTTCAACGTCCCTCGATGCATGCCTCGGGGATTCCGCGGTCGCGTATCTCGGTCAGATTTCAGACTTCAGATTTTGTCAACTCTCGCTCCCTCTCTCTCTCTCTCTTTTTCCCTCTTTATTCTACATGGGCGTATCTTAAGCGACGTATCTCATCTAGATAAGTGTCAGCTAGACGCTATCAAGATTGACTCGGCGCGCGCGCGCATAAACACACTCTCACACATATGTGTGTGTACACAAATATATATATATATCTATACTTTTATATATACATATGTATAGAGCCACGTGTATCATTGTGGTATAATCTTTTCTCGCGAGAAGCACGTGGCCATTATAACACACGTATACAATCCTCAGTCTCCTCTGCGTATATATATACATATAGTATATATGTATAATAAGTGCACGCGACTCTCTCTCTCTCTCTCTCTCCTTCACTAATCTGCAATAAGACGTACGCTTCTCATTTGTGTGTGAAATCTACACATATACATATATAGATGTGTGCACTCATCGTCTCACTCGTTTTACTCGTACATGCTCCTTTTTATGTGGAAATCAACACGTATATATATATATATGTTTGTGTGCACTCATCGTCTCACTCGTTTAACTCGGTTCCATCTAAAATCGGCTATCGCCGATCCTGTGAAATCCTCTCATCCTCTCCTTTTAATGTGTGACTCGTATATATACCGCGTCGATTCAACGCTGAAACGTAATACACACGAGCTGGACGTACATATACGCATGCACCTGATGCACCTGATGTTACTGTGGCGAAGGTCTTTGAATTGTACACTTTTAAAGTGTATTACACTATATATATATTATATATCTATATAGTATAGAGTATGTGTGATGGTTATTTTGAAAGAACTATACACTGAAAAAAAATTTTGTGAAATTTTGTTGATTTGACAAAATTTTAGTTTAATCAACCGAAATTTTGTTGATTCAACCAACATTTTTTCTCAGTGTACTTTTTTGCACTTCCGCAATTTATGACACATATATTTATATAGTGTACTTTAGGGTAGTCCAAAAAAAATATTAATTTTATTTTTTCGTGGGCACACGTTTAATATCTTCGGAATGATAAAAAAGGTACCAAACCAGATTTAAGCCGTTTAAACAAATTTTCTAGAGGTGACGATTTCCAATTTTTTATTTCCCATTTATATAATATTGGAAAACAATTTTTATTTCATTCAGAATTTTGTAGCTCGATAACGAAGTAACTTACATATATTGCATTTATATATTTTTGTAGAACATTTGACACTACAAAAAAGGTCTCTTGTAATTTTACTCCTAAATATAGGAGTAAAAATATAGGATAAATTGACTCCTTCAAAAGTTATTTAAGATTAAAGTAGAAATAGGTTTAAAAAAGACATTTCTTGAGATTGAAATCTCAATAAGAAGAAAAGATGAGAAGAATTATGCTGTTCATAAAATAACACCACACTCCGAAATACTATAGGTCTAATACATTTGTAAATCTTTATACTGTTTTCACGAAAATTGAAAATTGAAATATATCTTCCAACCAAAAGCAATCAAAATTGTTATTCTTTTTTCAAATGTACAGAATATGTGTATACGTAAGATAAAAGTTCCACTAGTTGGACTTTTTAGTGTTAACGAATTAGTTCCAATTGTTCAACACCACTATGAAAAATAATCCCTTTATATGAAAAAAATTATTCGCGCATAAATTATATTTTAAAAAATAAAAAATTTGAAGTAATAAATATATAAGGGCAATAAAGTAAAACATATATTAAAAGCAATACATTAAGTAATAAATTTCATCAATTTATCATGAAAAATTCCCTTTAATTAAGAGACACGTTGCTATATATTAATTTACTTATGAAGAGCGCAAACCACTTTTTGTACGTAAGCAGAACTGGATATGTTTTCCCTCATTTCACAGTCATTGTAACGCAGTATACCTTACTTTAGTCACGTTTAAGAAAAAAGAATGTCATATTGCGTCAGCATTTTTCCCAAAATGTGCACTATTAAAAATAGCTTTGCAGTGTTGCAACACATCGAACATTCAAATATATAACAAACAACTTGTTTTCCTTAAAAAACAAAAAGGAAAAAGATACCAAATAATTGACATTTAATTACTCCGATAAATTATTGTGATTATTAAGTAAGATTTCCTCAACTCGACTAATTAAACGCGTTTAGTTTTTCCTCAACATGATCTTTTTTTCCTTTAACTGGACTTTTTTCCTTCTTCCTTAACTCGACTAATTAGTCCATTTGAGGAAAAGTCTTGTTAAATTTTGGTATATAAAAGTGAACGCATTTTGGGACATCACATTAAATTGTTCGAGTCAATAGTTGGCATCGGTCAAAAAAAAGCACAGCGATGGACACTAAATTTTTCTTCGCTATTTGGCTACTATTCTGCGCGATCGTTGGATCTTACGCCCGGAGCTTCGACAATTCGCAAAACAGTCTCCAAGTTGAAGACGATTTTAAATTGGCGGCAGACAATAAAATAAAGGTAACACATTATACATTTTTTATGCATATTTCATACATCGTTTGTAGACACTTTTAGCTGGTTCGGAAGAGAAATCGGAAATCAAGATCTCTTTAAGTTTTTTTGTGTACTTTAAAATTATAGAAAATGTATACTGTCACGTAAGATTTTTTTTTAATTGGAACAAAATCTTGTTTATTATATTTTTAAGATATTAATTCTATTTTACATTTTTATTGAGTTCTCACGAGATTATAATAATGATTACATATGTACTTGTCAGAGTTTAACTTTATTTCAAGAAAGTATATTCTTTCTTTATAAGAAAGAAAGTTTCAAACTTTTAAAATGACGATACATTTTGACGGTAGATTTGCAGAAAATTTTGTATATACTGATAAATGTGAATAAACCAGTAGTAAAAGCATTGTAAAATAAAACTATATAAGGTGGAAAAAATTTTTAGTGAAGCAAGTGAAAAGTTTGAAAAATACTTTCCCGCCTGGCATTCATATAATAGTTAGACGTTTTGATCGCTATATTTATAGAAAATGCATATAAATATCAAAGAACAGAATTTGATGCATTATTGCAAAAAAAATCGTTCTTTTAAGAACATTAAATAAGAATTTTTAATTGTATAGTTAGATGACTATATTAATTTTGTGTAAACTCATCACTTGTTCCCGTAAATTTTTCAAAGTTTTTCCTGGAGTATATATGTGTAATGTATACGTATATATATTTTAACGCAACTTCTAACGTTCATGTCTCGTAAATATTATAACAAAATTATATGTATATATTCGTTTTTTTAAAATAAAACATGGACGTTTCAAACTTTTTATATCAATATAATATTTCTATATCTAATGCTAGATTTTTATTGGAAAATTTATTCTCATTTTTCAGTTGATAAGCAAGAGGAACGCCAACCCGAGTCCAACGCAGAAACGTAAACGTCTTATTAACTTTATAAGACTGGGATAGGAAAAATATGGATGGAGAAAATATATATAGCAACACTGACGCTTGATGGTTATAAAATAAGATTATTTTAAACATCACTAAGAACAAAATGTTTCTAGTGTTTATTAGAAAAAAAAACTAGAATATTCTAGTGTTAAAAAAAACATTTCGTATAAAAATCTGTCTTTGCATTATTACAACGTAAATCTTTGTTGGAAAAAAGAAATTGATGAAAGTTAAGCCAAAAACACATGTTTCCTGAGCAAGTACTGAAGAAGTATAACGTGATGCATATCCGGAAATGATCTCATGGAAACTGGTGTATATGACTGCAGAGTTTGCCCTAGCTTGTGACGGATTTACACTTGTATATACTCGCGTGGATATATCCACAAAACTTTGGATCATGCGCGACTCCATGCCAGTCCGCATTTGGTAGCTCACCGAATTATTTTGTATGTGTATCATATCAAAAAACGTATAATCTATATTTGTACACCTTAATGTCTTCATATATTTTTAAATTTCATGTCAAAAATACATATATATGATAACTTATTTAATGTATTTTAGTTTATTAATGTTTTTATTGTAATATTTATGCAATTAATTGTAAAAAATTATTGTTATAAACTAAAATTGTTATTACGTTAAATAAATTATTACGTTATTAATGAAAATTTGTAATTTTTTTGTATACACTGTAATGAAAAAGGTTTTCTTTCCAACTAACGTTAAGAATTATTCTTTGCTTTCGGTATAGTTATTGATGTTGCATCACTGAGAAGAAAATTGGAAAATTTATTCCATCTAATAAAATTTTCGTTTCGATATATTCAACGTTATATTTTTTAGCAAATTGAACAAAATTTCGTATGAGAAAAAATAATTTTTTTTTTATAAACTGAAGTGTATAATTACATTTGATATAATCAAGTGTTTTATCAACTACATTTTTTCTCAGAGATATGTTCAAAATACACTGTGAAGGTATCTAGTTTTCATGGTACTTCAAAAAAATCAGCTTCAAGTGTATATATAAAGTATGTATTAAAATCGTGAAACATTTTTTTAGTTTTAAAATCAATATTGTAACACGAAAATAAAAATTAACTGAAATAAATAACACACGAAATCGATTCGAATAATGATAATGTGCTATACTTGCTTAAAAAAGTTACGCATAATGAAATAAAAATGCCTATACCGTGTTTTATTCCTTGTTTTATTCGTTGAAAAATTGTCAACAATATTTATTAAATATAAAAAATCATAATTTTCTTAAATTTCTAATAAAATTCTATCTGTTTCCATTTCATTATTTATACGATAGTATTTGTATATCTGTAAAATTCCATAAAAGATTTAAAATGTTTAATAAATATCAAATATCTCTCTGAATATCTAATTTGATGCTCAAACATATGCATATATTAAACTTTTGTAAATGATTATATTCAGGTGTAATTTTTAAGCGATGCATGGGCGATATTTTTAAAAATATGAGAATTTGATTATTTTTTGGTATACCGTTCTTAAGCATATGAACAAATTGCATACCAAATTTTAAATCGTTTTACTGAATGGTTTAAGAGTTATCAAACTCTAAAGTTGTTGAGATTTAACATATTGTTTTTTAAGGAAAATTCGTAAATTGGCAGTAAATACAAATTTTTAAATACGAAATGATTGTGAATTTTTTTCTATATATTCGTAGTATTGAGTCAGAATTTTACGAATTCAACTTTTGCAAAGAAACACACGTTTGTTTGCTCAGGATTCAAATCGTGTGATAATCAGAAAATAATGAAGCTCCAATTATTAAAAAAAAAGTTTATCGTTAATCAAGTATCTCGTAAAGAATATGTTCATTAGGGTGAGCCAAAAAAACTAACCTATCGAATTTATGACTTTAAAGGTTCTATTTATCGAAAAAAAAACTCTGCGTTGGGAAAAAAATTTCAGCTCTATATTTTAAAAGGTGTCGCTCAGCATTTGAAATTTCCCATTTAAATAGCATGTAAAATTTTTTTTTTAAATTAAAAATGGAATAACTTTTGAACGGTTTGAGCTAAAAATTTAAGTCCCGCATATTCTTGTAGGGCAGAAAATTCTCTAAAAAAAGTCTTTGGAGTCGGATTTCTAGACTAAGTAATTTAAATCTGAAATAAATAGCGATATGCAGTTTTAAGGTAGTTCTCGTGAAAAATGAATTTCGACAAATATCCTTGAAAATTAGCACAAATCTTCTTAAATGTGATCTAAATGTGGTCCAAATTTTAAAAGGTTTTACCTCGTAGAAGTCAAAATATTTATTGTTAAAAATCATGATTTTTTCGTGGTCTTCCATAAGAGCACGTGTTAAATGCTACGATGTTCAACCTTTTATATTTTGACTTCTGATTAATGTTTTTTATAATAAATATAATTTATCCTTAATATATTTATAATTTTACATACATGAAGTGCCTCAAAACTGTTTATTGCTGTTTATTTCAGACTTTGATGGCCCGTAAGTATACAAATTACTGAGTCTAGAAATTCAACTCCAAAGACTTTTTTTAGAGAATTTTATGCCCTACAAGAATATATGAGACTTAAATTTTAAGCTCAAACCGTTCAAAAGTTATTCCATTTTTAATAAAAATAACAAATTTTTGAAATGTTATTTAAATGGGAAATTTCAAATGCCGAGCGACACCTTTTAGAATTGAGTTAAAATTGTTTCCGAAAGCAGAGATTTTTTTTCGGTAAATAGAACCTTTTAAAGCCATAAATTCGTTTAAATAGATTAGTTTTTTTGGCTCACCCTAATGTCCATACAAACGATTATAATATACGCCACGTGTCAATAAAAACATTCATAAAGTTAAAACTCGAAAAAATTCGAGTTAAATTCATCGATTCACAACGGAACAAAAAAAGGTTTATCGTCGCGGGCAATAAATAAGTTTGCGGGAGAGGTTCGCAAAAATTCGAATCGCGTTTAAATCCAATTTTCCCGTTCGTAAATTCATACAAGCGATAGAGTGATTTTTTATGCGAACGAGAGAGGGAGCGGCGGCGAGAGCGACATCTATAATCTGGAACGTTGAATTTTCCGATTGAAAGCGTCGTCACGACGATACAGAGCGTCGAGCCGCCGCGCCGTGGTATAAATAAGAAAGCGCGGAGGAGAGAGAGAGAGAGAGAGAGAGAGAGCGCGTCTCGCGTTTTTATTCCGTTGAAAAATGGGCGCCGTTTGATGCCAGATTCGCTGAACGAACGCGCGAGAATTCATCATCGGTAGAGAGCATAACCCTATAAATGTCTTTGGAAATATAAAGAGGAGGAAAAAAAAACGTCCGAGCTCTCTTCCATCATTTCCGAGAACGAAGCAGCACGAACACTCCCTTACACGCGCTTAAATGTATTCTCTACATTTCCACAGGCACACAACACACACACATATATTCCACACAGCAATAATATAACCATTACGGAAGCGAGATTATCGATCTTCCATCAAGAGCCAAGAACGGGCGCGCACACCCAGTCGGCTGTCGCAAGAGTCGCAGCCAGATGTAACGCGGAAGCTGTACGAGCGGGAGGACGCGCAGCAGCGGGAAGAGAGAGAGAGAGACGAGAGAGCGATAAAGACGAACGAGAAGAGGCTTCTTCCCGCACGCGATATAACTCTATACACCATTCTTTTATCCCTCCCATTCTTTATGTACATCTTTCATTTTATTTCGCATTTTTTTAGCATCATACGCCGAGAGCGGAGCGAGCCAGCTAGCGGCGGGCTCTCGACTGCTCCTCGCTCCGTCTCTGTCTCGCTGGCGGTCGGGCGGCGCGCATGCGCGGCAGTGCCGCCGAGTCGGGCGGGGAAGCCGCACGGCGGTGGGAGCGCGCGGTGGAAGGGACTCTCTCGTCGCTTCATTCCGCTCGTGAATACGCAGTGGGAGTGACAGAGACGAAGAGAGACGAAAGAGAGAGAGAGAGAGCGAGAATGAGCTCGGAAGAGCGAGTCGGGCGCGGAGAGAGGAGTGAACGCCCGCGCGGGGGCTGGCTACAGCCAAGTCCCGGCTCGCGCGTATTCCCCTCTCGCGTTGGACGGCGGAGCGTGCGAACGCGCTGCGTAGCGTCGGGTGGGGGCCGGAGGGGCTCGCGTAGGCGTTGCCAGGGCGATCGGAGCGCCACACGGTAGCCGAGGACCGGCGGAGATCGCCGAGGCCGCTCGGGCGCGCTTCGTACCCGGGGCGCCGAGCGAGAGAGAGCCCACCTAGCGTCGAACGTACCGCGCGCGCCGGGGCCCTCGCCGCGATCTCGTGTTTTCGTGCGCTTTAGTTCCGCGCCGGGTGCCACGATAGTTGGATCGAACAGGAGAGTTTTCGTCGTCGTCGTCGTCGTCGCCGTCGCCGTCGTCGTCGTCGCCGTCGTCGTCGTCGTCGTCGTCGCGTCGTCGTCGTCGTGACGCGCGTGTGTCTGTGCTCAAGAAAAAAAAAAGATAGAGAAAGAGATAGAGATATAGATAAATATTGATAGAAAATATAAGATAAAGATAAAGAGAGATAACGCGCGGGAAAAAAAAAAGTTTGGTATAAAGTGCCTTGTGTGTTCGTCAAACGCGTGCTGTGTGCTTTTTCCGATATATTTATCCCAAAACGGATATCTCGATCTCCCGTCGTGCGCCCTCCCCCGCGATTCGTTCTCCCCCCATCCACCACCACCATCCCCCCGTATCCCCTCCCGCCCCTCCTCCTCATCCTTCTTCTTCTTCTCTTCTCTCTCTAGCCCCCCGTATTTCCGGAGCAACCGCGTACATCCGGTATCGCGAAATTTAGCGGCTTGGCGGGCTCGCGCTGACGAACAATCGAAAACTCGGCGCGTTTCCCGATTGAAAATATGTAAACGAACGAGAGAGATATATTTGATAAATTTGGCGGAAGCTTCGGTAATCTACGGACGTAACGCCTCGTTCCGACTTCCGACGTATTTCCAACCGTTCGGAGTGCGATGCTCTCGAAGGGAAGGACTAAATGAGATATAATACGAATTTGCGACGGTTTTGTTTCGCGAAGTGCGGAAGAACGCGTGTGCGAGTTAAACAAAAGTAGTGACGGACAACAAGGAACGGCGCTCGAGTCGTTGCTGGACGAGACGCTCGTACGAAATTTAGGAGGACGCTTGAACGTCGCGCGGGCTTGTTTACTTATTCTCCGTCGCGTTCCCGCTTACGTATCTCGACTGTAACCACGCCGGGAGTGCGATCCGGCGAGGTATCTTCTTCGACGATGTGCCGCGTGTGTGGAAAACAGTGCAGTGTTTTGGTGACGACGCAGTGAGATACCGAGAAATTCTCGAAATAATAATATTTAAGCGAGAGCAAAAAAACAGGAAGAGAGGGCCGAGTCGAAGCGAATCGAATATTATACGCTTCGAAGCGATCGCTGGTTATCGCGAATACGCGAATTCTCCTCGTTGGTTTATCGCGAGAATTCTCATCGAGTCGCGATAAAGAGGTAAGAGGGGGGGATCCTCGAAAGATCCAATCTTTCGAACTTCGCTCTTGTTCCTTTTCTTTTTTTTTTTTTCTTCTTTTTGAGTGTACAATTTCGCGAGTGCATCTGTCCCGCTTCAGACTCTTGCTCCCTCACCTTTTTTTTTTCGACACGATCTTCTTGCCGAATATATACATATAGTTACGCGAATAATACGAAATCGAATTTTTTTTTCAATTTCATGTTTTTCGAGTGTAAAACTTCGCGCATTTTTCGCGGTTTTTTTTTAACGTGTGACTTATTTTTGGTGAAAAACTTGGTGTGTGGATTTATCGAGCTTATTTTTTTTTCTTATCACTCGCTCGGGCTTCGCGTTGACAACCGGATCGAACGGTTTTATGAAAAAATAATACGGAATCGATTTTTTTTTCAATTTCATATTTTTCGAGGGTAAAATTTCGACCACTTTTTTTCCTTTGAACGTGACTTTTATTTTTGGTGAAAAACTTGGTGTGTGAATTTATCGCGCTTATTTTTTTTTCTCACCACTCGCTCGGGATTCGCGTTGACAATCGGATCGAACGGTTTTATGAAAAAATAATACGGAATCGATTTTTTTTTCAATTTCATATTTTTCGAGGGTAAAATTTCGCCCACTTTTTTTTCCTTCGAACGTGACTTTTATTTTTGGTGAAAAACTTGGTGTGTGGATTTATCGCGCTAATTTTTTTCGTCGTCAAAATTTTTTCTAATTTTTGATTTTTCGCGTGTGTAAAGCTTCGCGGGTGCTTCAGTGACGCTTTAACGGAAATTTTCAATTGTCAGGTTACTACAAAACGGTGTTAAGAAAAATAGAAAATCGGAAGAAACTTTTCATTTTTCGTCCATCGCTGAACGTTTTGGTAATTTTTTCGTTGTTATTTTTTTTTACATTTTTAATCGTTGAAACGTCGAATCGTGCATTTCCGACTCTTTTCGTATCTTATCGAAGCGTGAGTTTAATTTTTGCCTCGGATCTGAGTTCCTCGCGATTTATTGATGTCTGTTCGAGCGATTTTAAACAATGGACGGTCACTGACACTCGAATACGGAAAATCACGCCAAGCGGCGACAAAATATTTTCTTCTCGTTTTTGGCTCGATCTCGGTGCGCGACGAGTGTCGAAATAAACGGAACGCGGAAGAATTTTGAAAAACAATCGTTTTATCCAACGATTTTTCCTCGTTCCGCGTTTCCCGCGGTGACTTCAACGACGGATACGAGCACGTTTTTCCACCGACGTTTCAACTCGCACTTTCGACGTTTCCTTAAAAAATTCGAGCCACGATTTTAATTTATTTATTTATTTTTCTCTTCTTCATTTTTCTTAATACAAATAATTTTGTGCCAATACAAATTTTGAACGTGTTCTGACGACGACACCAAAAAATTTATAAATCCAGAGAGAAGATTTAAACACTCGTTTGTTTGTAAATTTTCGAAATATTTGCAAAAATGTGAATCATGTACTGATTGTGATATGACGTTTTGTCACGTCGAGATCGTTCGCGTGCACGTTCAGAGAAACTTTTTTTTCGTTATAAATTTTGTTATTTCGAATGAAATGGCATTTGAAAAAAAAATTTTTACCTGCTTAAATATATCATTAAACGTATAAAATTACAGTAAATTAAATATATTTCGTCATTTCAACAACATTTTTCCGTCGGGCCATTTATCGCTGTTTCAAAAAACTCTTGACACGATCGAGCGATAATTTTTATTCGAATTGAGGATGTATGAGCGATATTTTTAACGATATGAGAATTTGATTAATTTTTTGACATTTTTTTTTGAAGCATATTTAAAGAATGTTGTGCCAAATTTGAAATCGTTTTGCTGAATGCTTTAAGAGTTATCACACTCCAAAGTTGCTGAGATTTAAAATTGTTTCTTATTATGGAGAATTCGTAAATATGCACTAAATACCAATTTTTAAATATTCGATTCTTGTGATTAAAAAAAAAATATTCTTAGTACAGTGTTCATTTTGTATAGACAGTAATTTAAAAACACTTCACTAAATTTTTTTATTTGATTGTTTAATCAAACAATATTAAATATAAAAATTATTTTTTATAATTTGCTCAAGTTGCCAATTGATAGTCAAACTAAGAATAAAAAATGAATTGGCAACTTTCAAGCAAAAACTAGAATCTGCATTTTACGAATTTAATCTTAAAAATTTACTTTTTGCTGGGATTGCCAGTCCCATACATCCTTAAGGTGGTTTGATGATGGACGTGTTCAGACTTTTAGGTTAAGCATGCAATGTTGAGGCAAAATTATTTATCGAAATTTTTTCCTAGATATTTGATTCAAAATTTGTATTAATGTTCTTTGGTGTAATATTAGAAGGTATGCCAAATATAAAGATACTTCACTATCTAGAAATCGAAATATTTATCGTCAAAAATCATGACTTTTAACATAAGGCTTATATGAGTGATATAGCGAAAATTTCTCATTTTTAAGAATTAATATTTTAATTTCTAGCAAGCGAATGATATCAAAATTTGGACAAAAAACAAAAGTAATATATTAATCTCAACATACACCAAATTTCATCACAAAATCTTGGATAGCCATCAGAAATCATCGGACCACCTGAAGTGTAAATAAATGGTGTACTCCAATATTTATTAAAATAATTTTTTGCTCATGGAATCGGAAAAAAGTGACAGTTGTGACTAAACAAATCGAGAGAAGAATGCTAAGCAGAAAATACGACGCAAGTGCCAGTAAAATTTTTTTCGACAAAAAAATTAAACGTGCCCGTATAAGATCGGGTTTTATTTTTGGTAAAACGAAGAGTCTATCATCCCGTGCGTCGAGAGCTCTCGTTAACTCGTGATATCTCGGGGAGAAAAAAAATAAATGTCGCGGCGACTGGGAATCTTGGCAAATAAAGTGTATTAATCGATTTTCGCGTAATTACATTAATTACCGGCGAGTCGTGGCGTCGAGCGAGACGGAGACGAAAAATGAAGCTCTCGATACAATTTTCCATATTTATAAATGCCCCGCATTTATATAAACTTATGTTTATCAAACAAACGTATATACAAGCGTACGAATAAGTTGGGAGGCTCGGGGATAATTGGTAATTTGCAATTATAATAAGATCGCAAGAAGAAAGAATAAAGAAGAAATAAGGGAAAGAGAGAGAGAGAGAGAGAGAGGAAGGAAGGAACGTGGGGATTGTCCGTCGAGGATGAGAGACGAAAAAAGACCTCGGTGCGGAAGATAAATAAATGAGAGAGCGAGAGGGAAAATTTACTCGACTTTTATCTATTTTTCGTGCCAATTATAAACTTCGAGTCCCTTTTTTCTCGCCCTCCCACCCCGCTGAAATCACTTCTGAATTGAAACTGTTGGCCAAGCTTTCATTATTCTCGTTGTAACCGCGTGTACGCTAATAATTGTAAATAAAACGGGGGAGACCGAAGATCTCGCGAGAGAGAGAGAGAGAGGGACAAAAGTTGTAGACCTCCTGAAAAGGACGAGGGGAAAGAAAATTATATTGTAGTTAATCGGTCGGGACTTCCCTTTAATGAAAAAAAAATATATATGTATACCAGAGTGCATAAGAAATTGCCGTCTTTCTTTGATTTTTGTGCTCTCTTTATCGCTCGTAAATTTTCAATTTACGTCTCGATCGTTTCTTCGCCGTTATTTAGATACGAAAAAATTCTTATCTACGAAATGGACGTTCTTTTTTTGTTTTATATTAAAATCCCGTCGCTATCGTTTTTGTTCTCTCGTGATTGTTTTTTTGTGATTCATCGGAAAATTATTCTCATCTGCGGACTAGACTTCAATGTTTTTTATAATATCGTATTTACTGGTTAGCACTTTCAATCTCTTTCGTTATTTTTCTTTATTGTTCGAAAAATTATTCGAAATTTATATAAATTTTTCCTATACTCAATTGCGATCATTATTTTTGTTCTCTCGTGATTGATTTTCTCAAAATTATTCATTGAAAAATTCGTCGATGAATTGAGTCTTATCTTTCATAAAATTGAACTAGCGATCGTTTTTGTTCTCTCGTAATTTTTTTTTGTAATTGGGATTCGTTTCAAACTTTTTATATATAGTAATAAATTTTTGATTAAAACTTTTTAATAAACTTTAAAAGAGAATCACGCTCGTAATCATTTTTTTCAAAATTATTTTTAAAAATTATTAATTGAATCATAATCGTAATTATCTTTTGAAATTATTTTCTGTATTTTTTGTTATAAATTCACACTCGCGATTATTTTTTCTCTCGATTGCTGCTTGTCAAAAAAGAGTGGAAGAATGAAACTATAATGAAAGGAAGTATGATGGAAGAATATGAAAAATTGAACAAAACGAATAAGAGAATGGTTCTTTCTTCTGCATTGATTTTCTATGGAGCAAATGCTTGTAATGTCACGAGTGCACTCGAAATTAATGCGAGTATTTTTACCTCTACAAAGACGGATAAAAAATGGCGACGCTTTTTTTCGGCTGGAAAACGCATTTGAATTAAGGTGTGCCAGAATTCACTCTCGTTTGATTGGTCACTTGCAGCATGCATTCCTTTTTGCTTTATTCTTATTATCAAACTTCTCATATTGGTGCGCTAAGAGATCGTTTCATATTCAATGACAAATTTTATTCGTATTAAAACTGCCATAATTTTTATTTTGCATAAAGCAATGAAGCCAATGACTTTTTTTCATTGGCTTCATGAAAAATTTCTTCAAATTTTTGAATTTCATAAACCTTTAAAATGACAGTTTCTCTATATAGTTCGAAAGTTAAAAATTATTTTCACTTCATATTATGTGTGATGAAATTTCATGTATTTCATTATTCAAATTTTGTCCGCAGCAAAAAAAAATCATCGTGCTAATATCTCGAAATGATATTCTGTCATAAAAAAATGTATATTAGTTATTACATTTTTATCTAATTAATAATCATATATTGTGTGTTTTATTATTCTATTTTTATTAATTCTGTCGTTGCTTGTAAGTTCTCCACTCATTCTTCGATTTTTATTATTTTCATTCATTTTTACCATTTTTTATCGTTCATTATGTGAACGATAAAATTGTTTCAAAATGAATGTCACTGCACTTTATTTTTTTTGAATATACACTCAATTTCATCTTACATATAGTTGAAATGGAATATTTATGCTTTAAAGTGAAATCAGTGACCAATAAAAATCGCAAAAAAAGACTGCACTTGCATTTTTAAAGAAAATAATTGAATAGTTGCTTGGAATAAAAAAAGACGAAAAAAAAAGTAAATGCGTATATGAAGACAAAGGATGAAATGTTTCTCGATCGTGATTTCGGATAATTGGACACTCGCTAATTTATATAGCATGTATTGCATAAACACTTTGTGCAGAAGGCAGTGCAAATTAATGATGAAAAAAAGACGGCGAAGATTGAGAAAAAAGCGACAGGTAGTGCGCGCTCCGGGTTGACTTCCAACAATCGTTCCCTTCGTCCGTTTCTCACGAGAGATTTTTTTTTCTCTCCCGCGAGAGAGATTTTAGCCTCTTTTCCAGGGCTCTCTTCTGCCTCGCGCTTATATTCGTCCCCGAAACTCCGGGCAACGTCCTACGTCGACCTCGGTGAAGAAAAAGAACCAAAGAGAGAGAGAGAGAGACAGAGCGACATATTTCAATTTTTTTTTCGTTCTTTTCTTACGGATATTGAATTACTAAAAAAAAAGAGAAAAAAAGGCGATAGTAGTTACGTGCCTTCGAGATTCTTGGACGATCTTTACTAGCTCGGTTTTTCTTATTCTTCGCGCATGAGCTTTTGTTTTCTTCCAAGTCAAATTTTTTCGCTCTACCGTGCACAAAAAGTTACTGCAATACTTTTATTAATTCAATTTTTTTTAAATTGATCTCTTAAATTTGCTTTTCTTGATTTTACTCCAAAATTTATTGCTCCAACATTTACTATAAAATTTATTTAAAACTTTACTCCAAAATTTATTATTTTAAAATTTGTATAAAAATTTACTTAACAAAACTTACTTTCCATGCGTGTACTCCGAAATAGATTTCAAAATTCATTACTTGAAAATTTACTCCGAAATTTAATTCTTCAAAATTTACTCTGAAATTTACTTTGAAATTCATTTTACTGTACAATTTACTCCAAAATTTTTGTCACTCGATAAATACTCTGATATTTACTATAAACTCAATTTTTAGATTTACTGTAAATGAATTACTGTGAAATAAAGTAAAATTTGCTTTTAATTTTTCATAGAAGACTCCAAATTTCATTGATTTTTCAGACTTTACTTACAAATTTACTCCAAAATGCACTGTGAAATTATTTTTAAAATCTATTCAAATTTTGCATTAAAATTATTTCCAAATTAAACTTTTACTCAATACTTTTCTTCAAAATGTACTATAAAATTCATTACAATATTTATTAAAAAATTTACCTTAAAATTTATTTTATAGCTTTTACTGTATAAAGTAAACTCCAAATTCACATAAAAATTTTCTCCAAAGTGTCTTTCACACCATAAACCAAATTTTACTCTAATAAATATTTGAAATTTTCTCCAAAAATAACTCAATTTTTTTTGTAAAGCCAACCGCATTATATTTTCTCAATTTTTGTATTAAAAAAAATATATATCGATTGAAAAGTGTTTGATAATTTTAGGAACGACATCCGTCGTTAAATTTTTTTCCCCTTCGATTTGAATTTGAAGCAAAAAAAAATCAAGTTTTGCACAACCATCGTTTATTCGTTGGGAGAAAAAAAGAATAAATTATACGAATGGGAAAATTGGCATTGTTTCAAGCGGTGGCTCGAAAATGTCGAAACAAGTCTGTCTATTGTTTCTCGACTGGTTCATCGCGAGCATCTCGATCCCGTCGGACACCGCGTTGCGGTCAGAGCCGTCGCGAACACATTCTCTTCCTTCACTTCTTACTATTTTTTAAATACTTTTCTCTCTCTTTCTTTCTCTCTCTTGCCAATTATTTCAAACATTTATTTTATTATTAAAATCCACTTTTCTTTTTCTGTTACAACAAATTTCGTACTATTTTTATATACAATTTAAAAAACAATCGACTATTCATCGAAAATTTATTATAACCGACAAAAAATTTGATCGACTCTTTCTTTCGTATTTTTATTTACAAAATGGGTTATTTTGATTACAATTTTTGAAAATTTGAATTTTTTTCAAAATAAGTTTTGAACTTCTGTCACAAATATTCGTTCTAATGAGTTTAATCAGAAAAAAACGATTTGTTGTATCAATTATAAATTAAATACCAATATTGTCAGATGATTTTAAAAACGAAATAAGAAAATAATAATTTTATCAGATATTTCAAAAACTATATTAAGAAAAAAATAATACATTTTTTATCGCAAATATAACGAAAAAAGATTGATGAGAGTAAACATTTTCGAGAGGTGTAAATAAATTCCAAAATTCGAGCTCAGTTTCACAGAGTGAGGAGTCGCATAAAATCGTTTGAGACAGAATTTTTAAAAAATTTGCACAAATCTTCTTTGAGGTCATGTCGAAATACATGCCAAATTTAATGAAGCTTCACCATCTAGTAATCGAGATATCAATTGTCGAAAGTCGTCACATTTTTCAATCTCTCATACGAGATTCCACGTTAAAAGTGACAATTTTAAAAAATAAATATCTCGATAACCAAATGGTGAATCCTCTCAAAATTTTGCCCACATGTCAATACATGATGTCAAAGAAGATCAGCCTATAAATTTTGAAAAAAATTCTGTCTCAAAAAAATTCAAGCGATGATTCAACATTTAGTTTAACGCACGTGGGCATCCAAACTTTTGAATAGACTATATAACGCGACTCCTACCTTAAACCTACTTTTTTCCAAACTTTGTAAATATAAATCTGTCACTCTCGTGTTTCCATATTAAAAAAAAAAACTCGTTCCCATATTTATCCGAGTTCATTTTTTTCTCTCGCGTTTCTCGTCGCGTATTCGGCTGTTTCTCCGGTTCTTCCCTTTCCTTCAGTTCGTTTTTTTTTATTTCGCCTTATTTCCCTCGCTCGAGAATGTCACGGGCCAACGGATCCATTGTTTGTTCCGCGCGCCAACTATCGAGAAAAAGAGAGGAGAGCGCGAGTGCCGAGTGAGCTCGCAAAAAAAGGCGTTTTGCCACTCGCGTTGCGGATCCACCCCGCACTCCTCCGCGCATATCAATAATATACGCTTTCCTTCCCTCGCCCGGTCGTTTCGCATAATGGGCGTTTCGCGAGGATTCATGCGTGTTTTACGAAGCGAATGACGGAATAAGGTTGCCCGGGGAATGTTACTTTTCCAGTTTCAATCGCTTTTACAATCCTCGTAAAGCGCCTGTGGATAAAGGAAGGAACAACATACGGAGAGAGCAACGAGAAAGAGAGAGAGAGAAAGATGGATTGAATTGTAGAAAAAAAAAGAAAAATAATAAAAGCACGCGCGCGTAGTGTATTTTATCCGTAAACCTGCGTATTCTCTTTGTATCGCATTCTCTGATGCTTTTATTTTTCCAATAACGATAAATAAACGATTATCGTATACTACCCCCGCGTCGAACGTCGATTCGGACCTAACATATATCTCGACGACGTTATACGAACGACGAATTATTCGGGACGATATTTGCCTGTCGGATTCGTGACTTTTTCAACCCTTTTATTTATATGTACTCTCTTATATTCTCTCTTTATTCGAGCCTCGTACAAGAGCACGTGCTGTATATGCCTGTCTTTTATTTCTTTATTCGATTTACGAATACGAATACCTTCCGAATTTTAAGGGATTTTTTTACCTTTTTGATATACTTTGTCACTTTTTGCTACCTATTTTTTATTTTTTTGTGATTATCGCTTGCAATTTTTTACTTTGACAGGATTTAATTATGCACTAAAGGAAAGGTTTTGTAAATTTTATTATGCATTTTACTATATTATAGTGACAATTTAGTTTTCTGTTTTTTCTATCTCAATCCGAATACTTTCCGAATTTTAAGGAATTTTTTGACTTTTTTTGACATACTTTGTCATTCTTTGCTACCTATTTTATTTTTGTTGTCACTATCTTGCAATCTTGTATTCGCAGTCAAGCTTTAATCATGCAGACAAGTTTTGTGTATCTTACTGTATATATTATATAGTGATGACAATTGAGTTTTTCTTTTCACTATATTCTTTTCTCCACTTCATTTTTATTTTTCAAATATTAAAAAAATGAAATCCGCTTTTTGAGTTTACTTCTAAATAACTACCTGATATTTCAGCGATTCAAAAACTATTTTATGTCTTATTCTTAAACGACATTTTCAGTAAATAAGTTTGAAAAACGTTTTAATATGTAGCTGAAGAGCTAAATCGACCCTTTCTATATTGTGTTTAACAAATTTATTGTTCCAATTAGTTGTATACTGCGAAAAATATATATCTTCATATGCGAAGAAATAAACTAAACTTTTATACAGTGAAAAAAAATGATTCAAATATTGAAGACAATATATAAAGTTATTCTGTTTATTCCTAAATGATAATAAATAGATCATATATTGTTAGTCATAAGAAATATAAATTTTTATAACATCTTGAGCTATAGTGACATAAAAAGAGATAAAAATTCGGTGTGTCAGTCAACAGCAACGACCGAACGTTGCCACGAGACTCGTCTTCTGCTTTATATTTATTTTTTCGTCGAGCAGAAATCAATTCTTTTTTTTTAAAAGGAGAAAAACGCAGAAGATCTTGACTGGTATTTTCGCTGACAGAAGCACCCGCGTCGGTCAAGCTTTTGCGTCGAAATCACGCGCACAGGCGATACATTACAATGTGCCCCGAGCCCTCTCTCGTGATTCTGGCGCACGAAAAACGCTCTCGAGCTCGCGCTTTCTTCCCCGGATAACCCTGCACTTTATATATCCCATCAAATTTTTTTTTTCGCTCTTCTGCCAACATTTACTTCTTAGTTTTTATTCATTCCTTTTTTTTTTTGTATGTCTGGTCTTATAGTGACAAAAAAATCAGTTGAAATTTTATTTTTTTTGAGTATAGTGTAGCAAAACGAATATTATTTTAGCAATAATTTTTTTTGATATTGTTACGTAGCTTGATTCTCTACACACCTTCACCTGGGCAAAAGCATAAGGTGGATTTTATTGTAGATAAAAATTAATATTACAGTTTGTTGACCATATTCTAAAAAAATAATGCAAATTTTTAGCGAATTAATATTGTTATAATTATCCAAAATTGTATAAAAATGAAAAAAGTGTAACTTTTTTAGAATTAGAAGTTTTTAAAGAAAATGTGCAAGGAAATATTTGCGTGGAATAAGTTTAAATATAATTCTTTAAAAATACCATGCCATATGCAGAATGTAGACGATTGTCAAATTTAAAGCAGCATCACTGTCAGCAAATGAAAATATTTATTGTAAAAAAAAATATTCAATGTTGATAATCGCAATTTTTCGTGACTTCTGTGAGAATTAATAAGGGCCCATATACAAAGTTGCAATTTTTATCGATAATCAGACGGTTAAGACTTAAAAGATTTTTTAAAACACTGCAGCATCTTATAAAAAACAATATGTTAAAATTCAAAGAATTCAGAGTCTGGTAATTCTGAAAGAAAAGGCTTATCATTTTTAAGTTTTGACACAACAATTTCTCGTATATCTCCAAGCAACATATAAAAAATTCAGTCAATCGTTACTATATATTTTTCAAATCACTTTAATTCAAGATTCATGTAACGAAATATTAAAAAAATGTAATCTAATGATATATTATTATTATTTTTACCTCGAACATACGTATAAAATATTCGCATATAATGATCACTCTAGAATCTTCTTAAATAAAAAAAAATAATAAACAATAAATTTGTCGTAATGAAAGAAAAAATCATCACGTGATTGATTTTACCAGACTCGTTTCTTTTTTTTTTAATTCGTCAAGAGACGACTTGTTATCAAAATTTTGGAGCGAACCTCTTTCACGAGACATTTTTTTTTCCTCATTCGTACGGAGACTCGGTCGATGCGGTATTTTGTCGCTAAAACAAATAGACAGAGTCGATAGGCTTATCGATAAATTCGTGACAGGTTACCGGTTTTTTTCTCCTCGTTATTTCTTTTTCTCAAGATCGCGGAGAAGGTCCGCGTCCGAGCATGGAGGCAAGATAGCATTTTCAGATTACCGACGAATTTCGATAAGATTAGCCCGGGCTCCGATTCGACGAAAGATAGAAAAAAGTATACTTTTGACGAAACGAAGAAATCATCACGAGCACACAAGTGAAATTTTTCGTTTACGACCCGCTACTCGTATTTTTTTTCTCTTTATTGAATTATATTTTTATTTTGGGGCAACATAAATGGACAAATATTTGGGTGACGAAATGAGCTCGCACCCGATAAAACGGAAATGATTTATACAGCAACTTCTATTCTCATCGAGATAACGAACACTTCGAATCTATCGATAAAAAAAGGTATATTACTAGTAAAAAATAAACTGGGGAAAATCTGTATCGATAATTCCATTTGATATAATGAAGCCGTAAAAAATGCTTGCATCACTTTTGATTAAAATAGGTTAATGCAGTTAGTCTTAGTTGAAAGTTAATTTAAAAAATTTGTGCCTAAATTTTTTTTATTTTGCATATACAATTTAATTTTAATGTTATTATTATATGCATACGATTACTTTAAATACATACGATTACTTTAAACGAAATGAACTATTTTTTCAAATTCTCGTCACGTGACACGACAAATCGACGACACACGGCGTTAGATTACAAATTCAAAGATTAGAATTAAAAAAAGTATTTATGATGTAATTAAGGAAAACCTTTTTATTTGGCAGTGAAGGACATTTTCGAGTTTTCGAATAATTTGAATCGATAAATTTTCTTTTGAAGAATATATATACTCAAATAACAGATATAAGGAATAAATATAAGTTTTCCTTAAGCTAGGGGGCCAGTACAGAATTTTTTCAAGTTCTCACCCTTGAGAAGGGGTACGTTCTACGAAATTTTTTAAATCGATAATCTATTGACTTTTTATCTCTTTTTCAACAAGAATAAATGTAAGTTTATTCTTACGTAAGTTCTTAAAAAAAAAAATTGAAAATTTTCGCCTCATTGCAACATCATAAATATATATTTCCGGTCTAAGATCGCTCGATCGAAGGTCACTGAAAAATTTCCGATCTGCTTATTTGCGTATCGAATAATCGTGCGAGATTACGATTCGTCTTCTTCTTTTTTCTGGCGTTTTTTTAATCGATCGGGGAGTTCGTCGACAACTTTTTGTTCCGCCCAAACGTTCGCGATAAAAATCAGTCTCTCGCGTATCTTTTCTCGTTCTCCTTTCCTCGGGAATATCTCGAGGAGAAATCCCAGTATCGAATAAGGTGCGCTGATGAGAGCAAGAATCCCCAATATATCGTCCACAAAAATCAGGGGCTCACCTTCCGAACGTCGATTCTTCCTTCACCGAAAGATTACAGGTTTTACATTTCTCGTTTTCTCTCTCTCTTCTCTGTGTTCCTATATATTTCTTTTCTTTTCTCTTTCATTTCGTGATAGTTCACCCACGCTTTTTTGCCCACAAGTCAATGTCAATGCGCCCTATCTTCCTCGGACCACAATTTTTCAATAATTCTCTTGCACACATTTCACTCTAGTCTTTTTCCCATTCTCTTTTTATTCTACACACGGGGAGGTTTGAGCCAGCTTTTGAGTCATTCCTCGGCCGTTACATAGATCGTATCGTAACGCGATCCCGCGAGCTTAATCTCTTATTTTTGCTCCGTGTCTCTCGCGCTCGCCATTCTTCCGTAAATTTCATCCATTTTCCCCTTCGATCGGTGAATTTTGTTTCATCGGATCAATCCGTTTGGTAATCTACTTTATTATGCTCTCTTTTCGTTATTTCGAGCGATCGCGTTTTTTCGCGACACCCTCTTGCATCTCTTTCCTCGAGAAATTTTTGCATCCTCGCGCTGGATGACGATTATCCACCGGATCGAGATTAGATATACGCGTAGATTGATCTTTTCGCTTAAATTTAGTCCATTTAAATATAGAATTTCTTTTAAATTCTAACAGTTATTCTCCTGCATCGTGTGTTAAAATTTATGCTAAATTTATACAGGCTTAATCAGTACCGGGATATTATACTTTTTATAATTTTTATATTTAATTATTGATACTTGAATAGATTATGGTAAAGATATAATTATAAGCTATAAATTTGGACACGTTTAAGTGTGGCATTAAAAAATTATATTTCTTATATGGATGAATTATTGGAGTATTTTGAAAAATGTGGTTAGGAACAGATAAATTTTTAACATGTCGTTTCGAAGTAGTAACATTTTCGTGTACTTGCTTTAAATATAAACTTAGAGTGATGACATTACTATCAAATTCAGTTTATATGTTTGACATGTGTGATTTATTCTGCTATAAGTAACAATAAATTTCACCTGGTTTTACTATTTTTTTTAGAATTTAATTTTCTAAATAGTTGTTTGTTTATATTTGCTTAATTATTTTTGTAAATTTTTAAAACAATATTGACTATAGTGTCTACATTGTTTAAAAAATGTTTTTAAACTGTTAATTAATTTTATGCTAATAGTAATATTTCTGTCGAAATATTAAATATTTTGAGCATTCGTTGATATTTCGTATGAGCCTTTTTTAATGTCATATGTATGTGTCAATTTTTGACAAAAGAAAATGACATTTTTTTGTACAACTTTGATGTATAACAAAGCGTTCTAAAACTTGACGTAGATTTTTTTGTAACATCAAAGAATCTTTGTTTCATTATTGAAGAATATCTTAAATTTTATTAAATATACATAAAAATAAAATGGTCTTAAAAATATTAAAGAAATGAAAATATAAAATTTTTTTAAATTACGTATTGATTTTAAAGAAAAATAACATGGAATCTTCGTATATGTATTTATAATTCATCATTTACGTTTTGCTTTTTTCCCTTTAAACTCTATTTTTAACGACTCATTTTTTTTTGCATTTTTCTGCAAACTTTTTGCTTCCTCGCAATATATTGTCATATGCACAACAATGATGGAACAAATCTCGAAGAGATACGTGTGAATTGATCGATTCGTTAATTATCTTGGATCGCTCTGTGGATAACGAGGAAATAACAATAATGGAACAAAAGTGTGACATATACGAGTGTAGATTATACATTTCGTTATTTCGACCCTCGTCATCCTTCAAATTGACTTTCTTGTGCATACACGTGTTATATATACGCTTCGCACATAAATTAAAATATTTCAATATTTTTATCAGAATTCCATCATAACTAAAGTTTTTTTTTCTTTATATTGATGTATCAATTTTTTCATTTTATTCAACAATATTTAAATTAAAATTTTTCTATCGAGAAATACACTGTTCTCTTTTTTGTTATTCTCATTTTTCGATCTTCACTACCTTATAAAGAAAAATAAGAACATCGCGCACATTAATATTAATTAATTTGAAAAATCACTAAAGTCAATTAATTTTTTTCGTTGGAATAAAATATATAGACTCATCGTAAAAGTGATGTGAAAATTTTTTAAAATAATTTTTCTTTTGAAGATCAAAAATTTTTTGACCAAGGAATCACATTCTCATTTTTTTTATTTATTCTCATTATTCGATCTACTGTGGTTCTCGCACTTTTAATCTTATCGTGAAATATTACTCTTTTTGGACATATACGATAAGATAGACGAAAAAAATCATCGATAAATGATTTTGTTTTTTTTTTAGAGTATTTTATTTATCGAACGACCGTAGAACGCGTCGACGGTCAACTTCTTTATTCGTTTTACCTCGTCACGACTTTTCGACTTTCCTCTTCTCAGGATTTTGGGTTTTTCCGAATTTTAAGTGAGTAAAATCGTTAGGAACTTTTTTCCATCGTCACCAAAGATGTACGAGCAATTTCTTTGAAAATATAAAAATTCGATAAAATTTTAGAATATTGCAAAATTGGAATCAGTATATAAAAAAAAATTTGTTGCAAAGTTTGAAATCGTTTTATCAGAGTTATCAAGCTACGAAATCTTTGAGATTAAGAATTGGTTCTTTTATATTTTTGAGTATTAATTTTTTGAAAATGAGATTTTTGTGACTGTTTTTTGTACATTTGTAATAAAATGTAATGTTTTTACAAATTCAGTCATTTCTAAGCGTTTAACTAAAAATAAACTTTAAAACATATAAAATTGTAAACATAGTTTATTAAAAATTGCAGATATTATGATTTGTTAAGAAATATAGAGTTCAAATTTTACGAATAATGAATGTTAAAAAGCTTTTTGCTGGGTTTCTATGGCTATTGTATCTTTAAACTTAAAATTGCAAAAATAATATAATTTATTTGACGTTTTTTGACACACAGTTTAACACTTTATTTGCGTATACATGCAATCCGTATACATTTTCATTAAAATTTTCATCAACATTGAAACTTATTCTTGCTATAATCTTTGTGAGATCGGGGTCGCCGAGTTATCGAAAAAATCGTTTCACTGATCGCATTTCACGGATGTTAAGCATTATTTTTCAAATTCCTTTGGCTTACTCATGCGGCGAAAAACTTGTCTTATCAACTTTTATCGCTACGGATTATGGCGCTACTTTAACGACTCAATATACAAAAATCATAATTATACAAAAAAATGTACACAACGAGATATTTTATTTTTTTATATTTGTATTGTGTTCATATTTTTATTCTAAAGTATACAATGTATATCTAATAATTTAATTTCCGTATATACGATAGAGTGATTAAATTTTTTTTTCTTTTTCTTTGAAAACAGGTTTATAAGTTTCATTTAGGTATAAAAAGAAGCCTGTGCAAATGTGAGATCTTATAATATTGATATTAAGTTGCCACCCAACGCACTTTTCGATTTTCCATAAAATTGACATGGGGAAAATTAATTTGCTCCTTCTGATTTTTGTGACTAGCTAACGATACGTCGGACAAAAGTCGTAGGATATTTTTGTAGAGAATTCAATGACTTTGAAGTTGGCATCGTTGAAATGTATCGAATTTGAAAGTTGCGAATGAAAAGTTGAAAAAAAAATTTTTTTCCCTAGGGCTGATTCTTTTTGTATTTGGAGGTTTAATTTGAATGACTTTTTGAAGAAGAATCGAAAAAAAGTTGGATAAATTAAAAATAAATTCGTTGCATTCCATCAACGATGCAAACTTCAAAGTCATGAGAATTCAACGCTCTATATACAAAAAGGTTCTATAGTCATTTTTTGATAAATCCATTCGTTCAATCAGGGTCTGCCTAATATACACATGTATTTTATCTATATATAAAAAAAAAACAAAAAAAAACGAAAATATTTTTAAAAATATGAGAAAAAAATGACGAATCGTGTTGTATCTGATTGCAGGAATATTGTAGAAAGGAGGATACTCGAAGGATTTGGGAATGTAAACGAATTTGTCGCTGAAGCGAGAAATAATCGTGTCGCCGGAGAAATCGGGCTTCGGATTGAGAAAATTAATTGAGAATTGGAGTAGCGTGCGAATAAGAGGCATCAAACGATACGAGGCGAACGAGCGCGCAGGCGCTTGAAAAAATCAACGAAAATTCTGGACATAATGGACATGAGCAGCGAATCGAGCGCGGCGAGATGGTACGAGCCGCCGAGGAGCGGCCTCGAGCCACCGTCGGGTACCACCGGGGCCGCTGTCAATCCTGATTACCGAGGTTACTACCCTCACACAGGACCGACACCCCATCATCCCGCAGCCGCCGCACATTACGCTCACAGTAAGTTATTCGCAATACAATTTCATATATTTCTTACACACCGCATTACATCGATTTTTATACGTTTATTATATAGGATTGGTCAAAAGAAGTGAATTTTTATTTATTTCTGTTCCGCCATTGAAAATTTTATTTTTGGGCACCCCTCTACACGGAGAGAAAAAGTCGAGAAAAATTACCATGCTGCCTTTATAAAGCTTGTGCAGCAAACGACATGTATAGGAAATTTTCTGAAAAATCTTGGAAAAATTGCTCTAAGGCGTCAGAAATTTTATCGTGCTGCACGGTAAAATTTCCTATACTTGTCGTTATTTGCACACGCTTTACAGAGACAGGATGGCAATTTTTCTCGAACTTTTTCTCTCTGCGTAGAGAACTCTTACCAAGTATTAGCTCTTTAAATTGTTAGGAACAACCTCTCTGCATCGCAATTTTCGACTTTTAATTAGTCTCTAACGGAAATATTCATGTATCTTTCTGTATATATCAAACTTGGAGTTATTTAAAAACCCTATTTTTGTAGGAAATTGAACGCTCTACAAAATAGTTCTCTTGTGAATTTTTCGTTAATCTCACCAATTCAAAGATATTTGAGATCAATAAATTTTGAAAAATTTTTTTCATCATCATCATTTTATAACTCACTAAATAATAAGCATAATAAAATGGGCAATACTTTTTTTTGTAGGAAGTTGAACGCTTTATACAAAAAAGTTATCTTGTGAATTTTTCATTAATCTTACCACTTCAAAGATGTTTGAGCTCAAAGTTTGATAAATTAAAAAATCATTATTTGTGCATCATAAATCACTATGCATTAAACAGAATAAAATGGGCAATACATTTTTTTGTAGGAAATTGACTGATCTTTAAAAAAGGTATCTTGTGTTTAGTCGATTAGAAGAAGCGTTAAGAAGATATTCGTATCTAAATTTGGATGTTAATCGGTTTTAATGCATTTCCCTGAAATTTTAACATTCAACTTTAGATACGAATATCTTCTTAAAATCTTTATAGTCACTGCAAATGTGCCATCGAGAAAATATTTTTTTTGTAAATACAATATTTCATTTGATTTACATATATTTTTTATTCCGATACGCCTTCAATAAATATCGCATATGTAAATCAAACAAAATGAATTGTTTAGCAAAAATTTCATTAAATTAGCACAATTGTTCTTTAGTCAATTTACTTTAATAATTATACATTTTCATCGCTTTGTTTCAATTGCTTAAGTTTAATCGATTTTTGACATTTTGGGAAGAATTTAATCGCGCCAAAAAACTCTATTGGTTGCTCACCAAATCTCGCTCGAGTCCAAGAGTCATTGATATTCAGATGCGATTTATTATTTAAAGTAACGCGTTGTACAGTGGCCAAAGTGGGAGCAAAAACGAAAAGAGCAGAGAAAGAAAGAGAGAGCGAGGAAGAGAGCAAAGAATAAGCGATTCAGATGAGAATTTCTCTCGAAGAGTTGAGGTTTGTATTAATAAATGTGCAGCACCGAGAGACGGGTCGATCACCCGATTTCTGCTGTATGGAGCCATTTGTCGGCTCGGGATCGTTCGCTGCAAAGCGAGAAATCGGAGAAAGAAAGGGAGAGAGAAAATCTCTGAACAGCATGTGCCAACTATTTAATACGCTTCGCCGTAACGAGAACAGTGTGAATGTTATCGCCGTTTAACATCCGCGGCTTTCTGAACTCAACGTATGTACGTCCAAACCCCCTCCCTTCTTTTTCGTCTTGTTTTTTTTTTCATCTTCGTCTCCGTGCACATAAATCTTCCTTTGGCGTATTCGGTCATCGAGCCAAAGCCTCGCTGACGTGCATCCCGTAATAGCTAAAAAAGTTCTCGGAAATGTTTGCTTCTTCAATTTTAAATCTAAAAAAAGCATAATTAACTACAAGTTAGTTAAAAATGCATAACTTTTAACTAGAAGTAGATCTATACCAACAAATAGAAAAATTAGAAATGTAAAAAAATCAAACCTTTGGAAATGATTGATTTCAAATGATCGATTAGAGAAATATATTGTGGTTCGATGAAAAATAAGCTCTATCGTTTGATCATGTGGATGCGATATTTTGCATTTTTTAAAATTAGATTTACTTTATTTTTCGATAAATAAAATTTTACGTAAGAGAGTGAGAGTGGCAACAGTCTAAAATGTCTTTTGTCAGAAAACTGCAATAATTAATTCGGCACGTAAATTTCTCCGCCCATATATGTTTATTTTTCTGTACCGAACTATGAAGACATAAAATGCGTTCTATTTATTCAGTGACCAAAGATTTAAATCCGTGAGACAGCCGGGCGTGATCACCGCATATTTCAGGTTGATTGTCAAGAGAGGAATGTTCCTTTAATTTTTTATCAATTATATCTGGGGTCGAAAAATTCAACACCAAACGTATCGTAAACAATCAAAAACTAATCTCTTTTCACACCTTTTGTTAAACAATCCTCCAAAAAAAAGTAAAGATAATAAGATAAAAGCAGACATGAATTAAGAATTGCAGAAACGTAATCAATCACCATTCACCTGCATTTTTAAAAATATTTTAACATTGTTTAATTAACATTGAAAATAATTTCCTGTCAGATTATTTATTTTTAACTGTATTCATTGTTCGTTATTTTAAAAAGATACATTGGCAAATTATTTTACTTGTTAAATCCGTAGAAGAGTAGAAAGAAAAAAATGTCACATTATTTCAATAAAAAAATGTCCAACAGAAATACGAAACACGAGCAGTAGTTTAATGTACAAATGACGATTTTGTGCAGCTCACGAGCGTTGTAAATCACACACGGGTGATAAAAGAGAAAAGAAAGAAAAGGAGAGGGATAGAAAGAAAAATGTGGAGAAGCTCTGAAAGTTGCCGAAAAACGAGTCTCTTGCAGGACAAACGTTAAAAATCGAGGATAGGGAGAGAGAGACACGAAACTTGATCTAGAGAATCTCAATACGTAAATGTGTTTATGGACGTGTGCGGCGTGGTCATGCTGGAGGGAAGTTCCGCACGATTGAGGCAGAACGCGACCCGTGGAACGCGATACTCCTGATTCGTGCCGACGTGCGTGGATCATACGCGAAGCCTTCCGTTAACTCATCTTATTCTCCTCCCTACCGAAATTATAACAGGAACAGCCAAAAAACGATCCTCCTTCCCAATAAGAACAAAAACTCAAGTGGCTGAAAAAAACATCACCATCTCCGATATATTGGTCGAAATTAAATCCTTTTTTCTCTCAGATTATTTACCTCGCGCTGATTGCCATATTTCTCGGCGAAAAGAAAAGATTTTTGGTATTGCTAATTAAAGTGTTATTGATGTGTCGCTTTAAACGTTAGTTAAATACATTCCACGTTTTAATAATGTTATCTCTATACATGTTGAGCCAACTAGGGCCAATGATCAACTTGGTCTCTCGTTACATTTTCATTTTGGTCCAATTGGGACCAATTTCTAACTGGCAGTGTGTATTGAACTCACATGTGTATGTATAGATCAACGTATAAACAGATTAAATCATTAGCCCAAAGTCTTTATTGATAATTAAAAAAAAGATGACTTGGAAAAAGCAACCAACTTACGTCAATCTAATTCAATTCTACTATTTAATTTTGATTATTTAAAACTCTTCAATTTTTTTTGAAGATCCATATAGAGAATAAAAGTCAATCACAAGAAAGTGTTCTACACAGTGAACCAAAAGGTATTTACAAAAAATTCGTTAGGTTGTAGAAAATGAAGAAATTATTTAGATACGTCTGGGATCTTGGAACAAAAAGGTCTACGAGGACGTTGGAAAATGGGTATATAAAAACATGGAGAGAATAAAAGAAGATCTTACAGGGTCGATCGGGGAAGGATGAGGAGAGGAGTAAAAAAGAAAGGAAAAAAAAATGAAGTATGGAAGCTCGAGAAGAGAATAAGCCTGGATGGGGACTGTGCTCTGGCTTTGTCAGTCGGTCTCAGTGTCGGAGCGCACGACAGTGGTTGCAGCGCAGACAGGAAGGAAGCGCACCGAACCGTGAAGCCACGAGGTTTGAGCGAGAGAGGTGCATACGTAATTGCACTCCGCACACTCTGCTCCGGCCTCTCGTTTGCTCCTTGCTCCTCTATACTTCTCTCGCAATCCACTCTGCACGCTCTCAACTATTCCCTCCTCTTCTCTCCTTTTCCTTCCATTTCCAGCTGATCTTATCTTCCAACATTTTTTTAACACTTTCAGAAAACAATTTTAATTTCAGACTTTTGAATACAAGCACCATTGTTGTATTTTCCATTTTACTGTCAGATCCTGTGCACTGGATGAGTCAATGGAAAACCTGGAAGTGCAAATCTGACATTGATTCCAACTGATGCTATATATCTTTCCAAAACGTTCTAACAATTTTGAAAAACAATTTTTATTTTAGACATTAAAAAACCAGAACCATCGTTGTATAGCATCTTATTGTCAGGTCTTATGCACTGGATGAGTCAATGGGAAACGTTGAAGAAGTGCATATGTGACATTGATTATTCTTTCATTTTAGAGCTGATGCTATATATTTCCAAAATGTTCTAATACTTTCAGAAAACAACTTTTATATCAGACTTTTGGAAAAACACGTTTTGGAAAACAAAATTACTCTTATTATTATTGTTATACCAGTGCACTTGATTGTCATATTTTGTATACTGAATGGGTTGACATAGAGCTAATAAAATTTGAAGCCAAACATGCTTCAAATCAGTTTCTTCGTTGTTATTACAAAATCGTTGTTATTACGATGATTTTGGAAAACATTTTAGGACCTGCAACTTGATCACTTGATGCATGTTCGATCCAATGAAATTCTGTCATTGATGAGTATATACTTTGAAAATGATGTATATATTTTTAGATTGAACATTTCACAATGCATTCGTTCTTATTCTTTTGCATGTACACTGTAAATCAGAGTGCGCCTTGCATTACGCAAAGTGTTTATCTTTGCTCCTTAAAATTCTGAATTTTACCCACTTTTGTGAGCAGTATATTGTACGTTTCTTATTGTGCAACTTTAAATGCGTATTGCGCGGTATATTCCCGTGTAGTTGAAGAAGTTTACAAATTAAAAACATTTCGACGAAACAGTACGTTTATATTTATACTCACGCAACGAAACTACGCATTTATGCCAAATCACACGTTTATTTGATACAATGTATAATGTTACTCGTTGAAATGTATGAATCATTCGTATTAACTTCTAATTATAGACACGTTCCCAGTTATTTTGAGACCACTTATTATTGTTGTAGATTCCTATTTTTATTTATCTCTTTTTCACTCTATAGTGATTACTCATTTGTCAAATAATGAAATCTATATTTGTCTCCAGTTTTTTTTTTACTTTTTTAACCTTATTACGAGCAACAACGTGGCGCCTTCTATTAGGCACATACTATATTTCATAAAACATATCGTATAGTACGTTCTATTCCGATGAATTGATTATAGGCTTTATGTATTTTTAAAAATATAGAATACATATTTGATTAAATAAGCTTTTGAAAAAAAAAGAAAATTTCAAAAAATTTAGCGAATTTTTTTTTGAAAACACTGGGTCTTGTATAGCCCCATGAAATTTTCAATTACCGATTTCTTACCTTATTTCTTTTGACGAAATCAGCTTTGTGAAGGGTGATTCATAGAGACGATGCGAACCTCCCTAATTTTCTGCTCGATATGTTCCTTAGGCCTCGTACTTTATTCACCACCACACCATACAAAACTCAATATTTTTTATATTTTGAAAATATATAGGACTAATAATTTATGATGAAAAATTTAATTATTTGATGTAAAATCGCTATTAAAAAACTGTTTGTTCGAATTTAAAAGACTGCATTCGTTTAATGTAACGGAAATAGGATCGAGATTATTTGCATCGATTGGACAGTACTTTCATTCACACTGACATTTTTTTGAAGTATTTCGAAACTATATTATAAATTTGAAACACTAAACTATTAACTTTTCGTATGATTGAAAATAACACTGGAACTGACACTCAATTGAATTTGTCAAATTGCAACGAAATGTTTTTCGGTAACGAACTATACCTTGCCAGACTCGACATGTCTTATTCCGACACTTTCTACCGGGTTATTAATTCCAAATTGATTCGAAAATCCGAACAATCAAGGCCATGTTCGGTTTTTCCCTCGACCTCGACGAATAATCACCATGGATAAACAATAGTCGAGGTATTCTCGGAAATTTATAATTTTTTTCCTCGTTACGCTCGACGAATTTTCTCTTTCCCTTTTTTTTAATGTTTACGATCCCCAAACTATTCAGGTATATTTGTTCACGTGCGAAATTCGCAAAATTTTTAGAATTTCTTATTTTCCGATTTTTTAAGCACAAGCAAAAACGCGACCGCTTTTTCCTTCTTGACATGTTTGAATTGATATTTTGCTGCTCTTCTTTCTAGGCACATGATTCATACAACATCACATAATACGATCTGCTTAACAAAGTGTAAACAATTCGATATAACGATGCAATGAAAGCTTAAGGAGGTTGGCTACATATAACCAAATGATAAAAATTCGTTCAAATTTGGAGAGAATATTCTTCCATACGAAATATGTGAATACAATTTTTTTTACAATTTTCGTCTACGTATTTTTCGAACAATTGAACCATGAAATAGCCATTTTTAGACAATATAGGTATACATTCCATGTATAAGGACGTAACTTCACTACTCGATTACTCGAAAATAACGTAGACGATATTTTTTTCTGAATTTATATAAATTTCTTTAGTGAGAAAGAACATTCTCTCTAATTGTTATCATGTTCCTAACAAATTTCCTTTCCCTATACTTTTAACATGTAAAACGTCATTTATTTTCGGCATTTGTAGCCAACCTCCTTAATGGAAGTGCAAAGGAATGCAATGGAAAGTGCACTGAGAAAAAATGTTGGTTGAATTAACAAAATTTCAGTTGATAAAACCAAAATTTTGTTGAATCAATAAAATTTCGGTTGATTAAACCAAAATTTTGTTGAATCAACAAAATTTCACAAAATTTTTTTCAGTGTGTTGCCTCTCAATTGGACTCTGTTTGTGTGTGATCGTCACGTTTTAGTTGCAAACCCAACAGAGTGGGATTTCTTGGAGTATATATACTGATAAATTCATTCATTCATTGACTGTTGGTCATTAGAATCTGAAGGTGACGAATAATATATCTTTTGGGTCGGTGATACATATAGGAGAGATGAGAGGAGGAGGAGAGCTTGAATCGAGGCGGTTGGTAGTCTCTTCGGGAGTGTCTGATGAATACATGTTTGCACAGCACACACAGAGCGTGCCTTTGGAGACTTTCAGAGGACAGCGTGCTTTCTTCTGCCTCGAGGAGGCTAAGAAAGGAGCCGAGTTCACTGAGCTTTGCTCGCGTTATTTCGCTTGCATATTCTCTGTATTTATTCGTTTACGGGATCCATACATGCGCTTATTTGCCGAGACGTTGTCGCGTCTTTGTGTACGTGAATTCGCGACTTTGCCCGGAGGCTCGCGACTTGAAAGACGCCATCTTGCGCAAATGCACACCGCCAAGCGAAGGCGGAGCCATGCGAGACTTCCGAACAGTTATATCTGTCTCTCCGTCTTCTTATTTCTTTCTCTCTTCCTCCGTCTCTCCCTTTTTTTCTCTCTCTGATCTCTCGCGCTGCTCGCGCCTGCTCCCATCTACCGCTGCTCTTCCTCCCTGCTTTTCTTCTCAATTCCTTTCTCAAACACGATCGATTTTCGCCGCTTCCTTTCTTCTCACATATATATATATATATATATATATATATATATATATATATATATATATAGATACACAAGTACACAACTTTTCGTCTTATACTTAAATTACACTTTTTTTCAAGTCCTCATTTTTCAATAGAAAACATTTTTCTCTAGACTGATTAATCTTTTATATTTTGTCTATTTTCTGTTCTTTTTAACGAAAGAAAGAATTTGATATGTGCACGGTTTTCTCCATAATTCTATTTAGGTTTGATTTATGGTTAAAATTATAAACAAATTATTGAAATTATATAAAATGACAATTTTTTTTCTAATTTATGGATAAAAATATCCTATATTTAAAAAAAGAGGCCTCTAATCAATTCATCGGAATATAGAGCATATTATGCGGAGGGCATTAACTTTTGGCTAATCTCTATACTTATTCAACAAAAATTCACCGTGCGCTGCTTTGGAAATAATGACGTTGATGTTAGAATCATTAATTTTGACTTGCAAAAATTTTCAGAAATTATACCTATTCTGAAGTCGATATCGTCAAGAACACGAAAAAATATACCGTCACTTGAAATTTTGAGATCTATCTATTTTTGAGTATAATATAATGTGAGAAAAACTTGCGACACAATTTTCTACTATTTATGTCAAATATACCTAGTCAAATGTACCTGAATAATTCGGGGATCGAAAACATAAAAAAAAGAGAGAGAAAATTCGTCGAGCGTAACGAGGAAAAAAAATTTTCAAATTTTCGTTAATCCCTCGGTCATTATTGTTTCCATGGTAATCGGTCGAGATCGAGGGAAAAACCGAACACGGTCTTAATTACTCGGATTTTCGAGTCAATTAGGCATCAGTAAGCCATTATAAAGTGTCGTGGTGAGACGTGTCGGGTCTCGCCAGGTAGTTCGTTACCGAAAAACATTTCTGAAAAATTCGACAAGTTCAATCGAGTGTCAGTTCCAGTCATTTTCAATCATACGAAAAGTGAGGAGTTTATAGTGTTTTTTTTATTTATTTATAATGTGTCGTTTCAAAAATGTCGTTTCAAAAATTTTTCAAATTCTTTTAAAAAATGTCGGTGCGGATGTGTTCTATATTAAAAAAGAGATAAAACCTTTATTCAATTAAGCGGAATAGAGCGCAATATAATGAAGAAATTATGTGTATTAAAAAATAGTTGTTTATTAAGGTAGTTCTATCGATACAATCAAATCAAAAATTTTTAATTTCAATCTATCTCCATACCATGTGGTTCTTGAGCTTAAGTTTATGAAGAAAAGTTTTACAAATTGTTTTAAGAACAACGTACTCAAAATTCAAGGCCATCCAAGGTGACCTGTACTTGGAATATACGAATTGAAATTATGAAAAAAAATGTTATCAATTTTTTTAAAAAAGTAAAGGAAGCTTCTTTGAAATACAACAACATGAAAACAAAAATTAATTATGTTGAATTGAAGATATATTTATGATTGAAAATCGCAATATTTAACACGGACTCTTATGGGTGAGTACCAAGAAGTTGAATTTTTAACAATAAATATCTCGAATCCTCTTAAAATTTGATACACATAAGCATATCATATCAAAGAAGGTTTGTGTAAATTTTTAATGAATCCCTAAAAGAACTACCACTATTACCACTTTATATTGTATTTTTATTTAATCAAATTATTCGATTAAAAAAAACACTAAAAATGTGCTTTTCTATAAATCGTATTATAAAATTTATGGCGTATATAAATCTTATTAATTTTTACACATAAAGTTATACATTTTTTTAAAAGGGCATATGTATATAATATTATGTTCAAAAAGTAAAGATTTACGTTTTCACTTTTCGGCAAACCCCGTTTTACATAATTTATGTGTCAGAGTGTAATTTGTAAAAAAAAATGCCCTCATATTTTTGAAATAAGGTTTCGTTTCTCGTCTTCGTACTTTTTTTAGTCCACACAATTTTCATATACGTGTATACACATATTTGGTCCCGGGTATCCCTCATCGTGGTCCCCGATTTGTCGACAAATTGTATATTATTACGTGAGTACGCGAGGAATGAAACAAAATAAGAAAATGGTATAAAAAATCGAGGGGGGATGAGTTGGACACGTTCCCTGCGCCTCTTTCGCGCGTCTGACCAAATGAGACGTTACTTTTTTACTTTTTTCTCCCTTTTGTTGTTCTTTCGTCTCCTTTCGCTGCGCGAGTCTTCGCACACATTTCGCAACCGCTGCACACGAATATCTTTTTTGTTTTCATTTTATATTTGTACATTTTTCCCCCTTTTCATTCTCTCCATTATTATCCTTAAGTCGAGAATTTGATCTTGGCTCGAAGTGCCTCGGAATGAATCTCTCCTCGCAACGATATTCTCAAAAAACGCCATGAATGGCGTAAAAATTGCCGACAAATACGTTTACTCGTCAGTGTGCAAATAATAAGAAACGAGATATTAATTCCACGCTCGTAAATTAGTTACGAGATAATAAATAGGCTTATAACAAACACAATAATTAACTCCATGTCTACTCATCTTTTTAATTAGACAGAGTATAAATTTCATGATTTTATTGATCTAATTAATCGTATAGTGTATAAACATAGGTTTTAATGATTCGTCAAAAGAAAAAAGAGAAAAAAAAACAAATTATAATTTTTATCGTCTAGTCTCGATAAGGTGGCTATCAGATTTTATAATTAGAACGGGGTTAAGTATGGGACAGGAAATCCCAGTAAAAAGTAAATTCTTTTTTGACTTTAACTAAAAAGTTGTCAATTTTTTGAGCCTTAGTTTGATTATTAAAAGACAATTTGTGCATATACTAAAAAAAATTTAAACATTTTTTATTGTTTAGAAAATTAAATAAAAAAATTGTAGTAAAACATTCTTAAATTTTACTGTCTTAAAAAAATCAACACTACTACAAATTGTATACAAAAAAAAATTCACAAGAATTTCATATTTTAAAATTTGTGCAAATTTATAAATTCTCCATAAGAAAAGCAATGTTGAATCTTAACAACTTTGAAGCTTGATAACTCATCATCTCAAACTATCAAGTAAAACAATTCAACATTTGGCATGAAATTTTTTCGTACGCTTAAGAGCAATACCAAAAATTTATCAAAAAGTCATACATATTTTTAAAAATATCGCTCGTACATCCTTAAAGGTGTGTCATTCCCTTTGTTAAAGTGTCTTGATTCTTTCCACAATTAAAAAAAAAACCAAAAATTATTTCAATCTTTCTTTTTTTCTTCAAAATTGTTTTTCAGTTTTTTTTTAGTTATTTTTCAATTTTCATGGAGAAAAGCGCACGTGCAATGATCGCGTGTTATAATATACTTTATTCTTCATACATATTTTTAAGTGTGCGCGTGTGTATATGTACGAGAATTATAGAAAAAAAACCGTCTACGTTAAATTCGCGCGCTTCGAGAATAATTTCTGCTACTCGCTCGCCGAGCGGAAAATCGCGAGGGAGAGAGTTTAGAATCGTTATCCTATATATGTATGCAATTAAATGAGTACATATACGTTGATTCGCATGTGCATTCTGTATGGTTTAATCCGCGATGCATTTTATCGCTCGTGGAGTTTCAACTGTCCCGGGTACGTGCCTATGGTTTCATTTTCAGTTCCGAAGGCGAACACGAGCCTCCATTCTACTTTCATCTTATGAGAAAAGGCTCGCTCAATTTCACAGGACTTCGTTAAAGTGGGGGCAAAAAATTCGATCTATTCACGAAGGAAAAAAATTTAGTTATACTCTTTAAAATGTAGATTTATACTGTTTCTCTACAATTTTTTACAGTATATGTATCTATTTTTATTAATTTTTGTAAAAAATATACTGTAAAATATTTACTGTAAAAAAAGGTCACTGAAATTTTGTGCATTAAAAAGTTGATTGTAAAAAATGTCACTGAAACTTTTTGTATAGTTTATGTTTCATACAAAAAACTGCCATGTTTTTCGCATTGGAATGATAGTCTCGAAATTTTCAGCATTTTTTATGCAAAACATGTTTTGTAAAACTTGGACTATAAAAATAGTCAGATAAGTACAGGGCATGGTATTTCTAACTATACGGTGACAATTGTATTGATTTCATTGAAGAACCAGATATATTTTTAGGTTGTGACTATTATAATTTGATCAATAAGTGTAGCATTAGATTCTGACGGGTAGTAATTTTTAAAAATATACTTAAATAAAATGTAATAATCATTCATATGAAATTCTAACCCCATAAGACCGATCATTTAAAAAATTTGGAGATATGTACAATGCACCTTTTTCTTTATCATATATTTGTATTAATTTATGAAAAAATGTCTTCTTCAAAATTAAATTTTATTATCGTTTAACGTAATTTGTAAAAATCCTAAAACAAATTTTTTTCAAATTAATTTTTAAAATTAAAAAAAAATTATACAAAGTAATTAGAAAAAATCTGACTGGCAAGCACTTTTTTTCACAAATTAACAAAACAAATTTGACAACTTTCTTACAATGTTTTTCTTTTAAAAAATTTGTAAAAATTTCTTTGATTTATATCAAGCAAGGATCGAGAGTATTTTTTCCAATGGCTCAATCATTTAGCCACGAGGAAAAATGATTCGACCCGGTAATGTCAAGTCGAAGGAAGAAACTTGTCAGCGCGCTGTCTCTTTTTTTTCAATGATCGATCCGTGGAATCGAGATTTTTTTAACATCAATCTCCATTAATTAGTCGTTTGAGTGATCGATTATACATATTCTGTGCAATAGATCGTAGGTTTGTATGAATAATTATTCAACCTGAACGAATGAAAAATCGACTTTGGCCCTGGAGACAGTTTTTTTAATTGTTACATATGTGAAACACACACTTTTTTTTCACGTAAGTCGATGGTCTTCAGGATAACAGGAACTTGAATTCAGATCAAGGATAATAAAGGAGACGCAATGTATATATATATAGTCTCACTCTTTCTCTAAATTGCATACTTCTTGCCTATATCTGATTTTGTTACCTACTCTGCTGTCAATGAGTTTTATTATCAAATAGTTACTTATACCTTCTAATTAATGAATTACCTTTTATCATACACTAATTGTATTTAATTTATTTTATTATATTGTAACATAAATTATTCACATATCTATTGTAATTTTACTTCGAGAAATCCCAAGACATCTTTTGCACTGGATAAAAAAAAGTTTATACCGACCATACGCAAATTACAACAAATTTTGCCAAAACGAATATATGAAACGCAAGAGAAAGCATTTCATGTTCTTGTATAAAGTTTTCATTTGATGAAAAATGCATATACGAAAAAATGTTTATATGGACACAAATAACTAATCGTTTATTGTCATTGAGGATAAAACAAATTTTTGACAAAGTTCGACGGATATTTTATAGTGCAATAAGAAAAAAATCGCAACTGTACCAAAATTCTCGAAATTCCTGAATAACGAATTTTAATAATATTTTCTTTTTTCTGAATACGTACATCCTGAAACGTTGAGCGTCATCGTTTATTCGCAAGCGTCCAATTTCACGTTTCGTTTGATTCGCCGGAGAAGGAGAGAAAAACAAAGATCGAGGGTGGTTATTAACATTTTTTTTCGAAGAAAGATAGAAACGGATGCGTTATCGAGCGCCATCTTTGATCGCTCCTGCACGATATCGTGAGCGATTCTTCAGGATTCCCTTTATTTTTTGTTATTTTTTATGATTTCTCTCTCTCTCTCTCTTTCTCTCTTTTTTCGTTTCCATGAATATTCATCGAGTGACTCGCTGCTCTCTCGTTTCCCTCCAACTGCTTCTCTTCACTCGCGCCTATATCTCCTTCCTTCTCCTTCCTCTCTCTCCCCCGTGGTCTCTCGTGCGCGAAAATATTTGGATTTTAGCCATGTATACCTATATTTATTCGCGTATACATATGTATCAGTTTCGCACTAAAATGTACACAGCGCGTCTCCCTCTTTGTCTACGAAAAAAAAAAGAAAAAAAAAGGATGAAAGAAAGAAAAATATTTGCCAATTCTCCAGGCCGGAATCATTATGAATTCCGATTTTCTTGGCTGTGTGCACAATCCTCCTGTGCGCACAGGTAGGAAACAATGTCTTATACTAATTAGCGTTGGTAAGAGCTGTTTCCTAATGTGTAATCTAATGCCAGGAACACAAGGAGTCGTGAATTATTACGTCTTTATTCTTCTTTATTGCACATTTAATTTTTTAAACTTTTATCCCCTGGAATCGGGCAAAATTGAGGAAACCTTTTTTTTTGTTTCGTTAAAATATAAATTTAAGGGGGCTCTGGAGAGATAATCCCTGATGAAAATGTAAGTTTTTTTTCTGATAAATTGCTGGTTGCATTTTCACTTTTATATTTTTTCTGTATAATTTTCTATCCTATATTTTATAGCTGTTATGTTGTTTAAAAAACAATGAAGTATGGACTATTTTAGAGAAAACGTTTAATGTTGAATTTTTTGACACATATACTAAAAATTTGTTAACATTTTTCAAATCACTTCAATTTACATTCTCAATAGGCTAACATTTTTTTTCTGAATAAAAAGGAGAAATATAAAATGGGCAAATAAATTTTTATTCGTTTCAATCTCATTTTAGTATATTCGTAATATTTTTTTTTCACCGCGTCAGTGTTTTTTTCTCTATAAAGAGTTTCTTCTCGCTGTTACGCTACTTTTCTGACGATGAGATCTTTCATTACGGTATTTATGACAGTACATGGAAATTAATAGCGGTATTTTCTTCATTTTCGAAATCATGATATTAAGACTACATTTATTTGACACACGATATTCGTATTCGTCGCTTCAAGTCCGCGTTAACCGGAAGTAGAGAACCAACAATAAGTTACGGTATTCCACTCCAGAAAACGCATGTCAACTTCACATAAATCAGGACAATTTTTTTTTCATACCACAAAATTGGAAGTTAAACTTGGTAGAATGTTCGAATCACACAGTTTTTAAATGTTTTTAAAATTCTTTTTCGTCATTCTTTTTCTAGAACAAGAAATACAGAATTTTATTAATAAAAGGAAGAAACGGAAATAATGATGATAATAAAATACCTGATGAAAAAATGGATTGTCCTTTTAATATTAAAAAAAAGCGTAAAATATTTTTTATGCTTACATAAAATGTGGTCTTTTTTTCTTTTTAAATAATAAATAAATAAAATTAACGCAAACTGTAACAATATCAATATATATATATTTTTTAAAAAGCAACGAAGCGGCATCATGATAATAATGAATAAATTAAAAAAATATTTCTTAAATTTTTTAATGTGCATTAGAATCGAGTGAATATTTTTTTTACACGTATTAGAGATCAAGCATTCTAATATTTCATACGCTTTCTCCAATTTTCTATATGGAGACGAAAAAGTTGAACGAAATCGATGCGAAAACGAGTAGGAGAACCAGTAGAAATAATGTCTATTGGTAATATAAATAAATCATTAAAAGAAAGAATAAGGGGAAGAAAAACGATAAAGAGGCATATCCGGTTTGTAGAGCGTCGAAAAAGCCGCAATATTTCGTACAATTTCTCCATTTTTTAATGAAGACGAAAAACTTGGACGAAACCAATGCGAAATCCAATAAAAATAGAAAACCAGTAGAAATATTATCTATTGGCAAAATAAATAAATAATTAAAAGAAAGAATAAGGGAAAGAAAAACGATAAAGAAGCATATCCGGTTTGTAGACCGTCGAAAAAGCCGCAATATTTCGTAAATTTTCTCCATTTTTTAATGAAGACGAAAAACTTGGACGAAACCAATGCGAAATCCAATAAGAATCGAGAACCAGTAGAAATAATGTCTATCGGCAAAATAAATAAATAATAAAAAGAAAGAAAATACAGAAGGGAAAGAAAAACGACACGAAAAGAAGCACGTCCGGTTCGGAGCGGCGGAAAAGCGGCGCCGTAACCGAAGCCGCGGCAAGAAAACGGACGCGCCACTTTCCAATATGGCGTCTATGTAGGCGCGCGTCCGATATAATACCGGTGAGAAAAAGAGCGGCGGTAGAGAGCGTGTGCATCTTTCGTTGCGGTTTCAGCCTCGCGGGCTGTCCGGTTTTTTCCACGCTAAAGCGATTCCGTAAACGAGATCGATTCCCTTTTGCCTCTCTCATCCTCCCGTATCCATATTACATTATTTTTCTTACTTACTCCTCGCGCGCACTCCACTTTACGGAGCCTGATTCCGCGCTATCGGGAATTATTCCCGATCGCCGCGCGGCGTGCGTGCGCCTTTTATTTCGCGCGCGCGCGCACGTCGGCGAACAAAAGCGGCTTCGAGAGCAAGCTCGCGCGCGCGCATAGTGGCCGTTCTCCCGATTCCCGCGGAATCCGGCAACATTTGTCACCGGCTTATTTCCTCTCTTTCTCTCTCTCTCTCGGCAAAGAGACGCGATAATTCGCTCGCGCGCTCAGCGCGTGTCTCCCCTTTCCACGCGGCCAACGTTCCCCTTCGTCGCTTTCATTTATTATCCCCGAGCATACGTCGATCAAACTCCCTCCCTCTCTCTCTCTCTCTCTCCTTTTTCGGACACTGAGATAATTTTGTACGAAAAATTACCACAAGTTATTTCGTCGCTATATGTACCTGGGAATACTTTGGATATTCTGGAGACAGGACAAAAGTGCCAAAACTTTAATAATAATTTATACTAATTTCTATAATACTTTTATTGAATAATACTTATTTTTACACATTAATTACGTTGAATGTTTCGTTTTTTCCATGCAAAATGACGTGACTGTTTCGTATAGGCTTCAAATAATGGAAATAACTTTTATTTTGCACAGAGTAATGAAATCATCGATGTTTCAAATGTAATGTCTAGAAATATTTTTTTAAAGTTACTGAATTTCATTGCCCTTGAACATGATAGCTTGGCCATTTTAACTTACTAATTTATTTTCATTTTTTTCTTATTGCCATTTTTCACCAGATAAAATCATTCTCATTCGATACTACACGTTCAAATTTCATTTGATAATTACATTTAGATATTCAAATTTTGAACATGTACATGCAGAAAATCGATCCTGTTGACATCTAATTATGAGATACTGTCGATTAAAAAATTATATTTTATTACATTTTTTCTTTTCTTCAAGTTAATGAAGACATAAATAATGAATTTGCTTCATTACTGATAATTATTATAAATTATTTATTTATTATAAATTTGCATGCACATATGTCAGACACTTGTCTGATAATTATTGTATGCAATTTGATATGATTTGAATCGTAAATACTCCAAACATTAAAGCACAAACGTATTATGTTTCACGTAAAATTACAAAATCAATCAAAATCACAAAATATAAGTTTCACTTATTGGCTTTTTCAGATAAAGGAAAATCCTTAGAATTTCTAAACTGTTACCACAGTATGATAAAGCATATATAGTAATTTTTCGAATAAAAAATTTTCTTCGTGTATCAAGGACAAATTTAGTGGAAAATGAATCTCGTTATATTTTTAATAAAATTTTTTTAATAAAAAGAAATAAATTTTTGAAAAATATCGTTTCTTAGGTTAAAAAGCGAAAGTGTCGAACGCCGATTGATGCTTGTCGCCATTTTGGCTGGTCGTTGACGATACTCGCGTAATGGCGCCCGGTTTTTACGCGTCGGAGCATTCCTTACAACCGGTTATCCCGAAACTCTTTGCTTTTGTCGAAAAAATAACGCAGATCGCAGGGAGATTTGCCGGATTGAATGATGAGCCGTGTCTCCTGAGATGAATACGGCCAAAAAATTCCAGCCAAAAATTCCAGCGCCCCTCGCGAGTGAAGAGTCACGAAGGGCCGCCGAGGTGAGATTCTCGCGGTCACGACGACCGCCATTTTGTCGTCGGATCGCGCACGCGCTCGCAACGTTTTCACTCTTTGTTTTTTTTCTCCCTTAACCCATTCTCTTTTGTCTCTCGTTTTCTCTCTCTCTGACTCTCTTTTTTTTTATGCCGTCGCCATTCCGTTCGCATCGCTCGAAATCTGGCCAAGGGAGGGAGAAAAAGAAGAGATCGTCCGATCGTCCGGCCGAGATAAAATAGCCGAGCCGACAGAAATATCACCGAGATAAAGAGCCAGGAGTTATGTCAGCTCCGCGAGAGGGCGAGTCTCGACCGAACGATTTCCTCTCATCGCGATCTAGCGCCATTATCCGCGCGAGGGATGAACTCCCGTCCGGGGAAATAAAAATTTTGCAAAATTGCGTAAAAATGAGCGAGACTAAATACAACCGGGTTAGGAGAGAGAGAGAGAGAGAGAGAGAGGAGGAGCGATGAATGGCACAGTAGAGAGCGAAGCGTCGGCGCGATAAATAACGCGGCCATGCGAGCTCGCTTTTTGTTTCGCCTTGTTTTTTTTCACCTCGCTGTATGGAATGGACGCGCGTGCGCAACGCTTCGCCAACTCTTCCAGCGACGCGTCTTTACTCACCCGACGCTTTTTCTCCCTCTCGCTCTTCTCCGAGCGACTCTCTCACTTCAATTTCTACTTTCCGGAGATGGAGCTCGGATCATCACTCACCGCGCCTCTTTTTCTCCCGCATTTCTTCCCTCGTGCAAGAGTCACGAACGAAAAAACAACGAAGAGCGAGAGAGAGGGAGAGAGTCGAAAAGAAAAATTGCCGTTTCGCTCAATTTCCACGAAGGGAATTTTAAAACTTCGCTACTTTTCTCTTTTTCACTCTTGCCTGTTCTCCGATGAGCTTAACGAGCCGTGCACTTTGATACGCTCTCCCATGAATAAGTGTGTACGCAACACCAGCGAATTTAACAAACTTTGTTCGACGTATGCGAGACTCGCGAGTTTATCCGCCCATTTACGGACGCAGAGGAACGGAGAAGATTTCTATAGTATAGAGAAAGAGAGAGAGAGAGAGACAAAGTTCAGATAAGAAAACAACGAAAACGAAGGTCCGCAACGCGCGCTCCATCTAGCGGCGGCGGTTTGTACCAAACAGTAGTTACAGCCCGTACTGGACGGACGAGCGAAGCAGGACGACGTTATCAGCGTATGCCGATGGTTCATGAGAGCGGGAAACTCGCGTCAAGGTGGTGAGGTCTCTCCGGCACACCCTCCCCCTTCCGCATTGTTCCTCAACACTGCGCTGAGCTCTGTAAGAAACTACGCTCGATATATCGATTCCTTAGCTCGCACCCCGTCTTTCCTTCTCCGAAATTAGACCCTTCGCCGTTCTTCTGGCATTTCTCCTGATTTTCTACTACTCGACTCACAATTATTTCTGCTCAATCGCGATTCAAGCTCGCGTATACCAACCAGTTCGAAATGTCGCGAGAAAATGAATCAGGCGAGTCAATGTCATGCAATTTCACGATTAAGGACCGTGTTCAATCATTGTTCTGAAAATAAAAATTTTTTTTACGCTATTTATTATTGTTCATTAAACATATTAGCTAGAAAGATGCGTTTTGAAAACGAATAAGGGTCGTAACATACAAATTAAAATGATTTAAATATTTTTAAGAGATTTGTAAAATGAATACAAACCAATAGAACCAACTTCAATGATAATTCTAATTTATAGAAATTTGAGTATTATTTTGAATGAGATTAGTATTAATTCTTATTAGTGTTTAGTACCATATGCTACATTTAGTATAAATCTACCATTAATCACAGAATATCACGATGTAAAACAATCATATCATACTGACCAATGATATCATATCAAAGTGTATCAATCATTTAGACAATTTTCATGTCGCTTCTACACGTTGTGCCAATTAAGGTCAAAATCTATTATTTCGCTACTGACTTATCCCTGGAAAAAATTTTTGACGTTGACAGTTGGCCAATATGGGCCAAGCATTGGCCCGATTGTTGACGTCCAAAATTTGTTTCTAGGGATGTTGGCGTAAGTTGGCCAACTATAGTCATACTTTCAAGTAATCTTTTTCACCATTAATCAACAATACATTAACATACGAAAACACGTAAAATAATTTTTCTAACTTGATACATTCTCTGTTGGAAGTTGGTCTGACTTATGTTGGTTGGTTGACCTATGCTAAAATCCACGTTAGATATTGGCCTTAGTCGGCCCAACGCGTAGAGATGGCATTTCAGCCAAATCTTCTAAAAAATATGAAGTTACAGAGTGATTATAAGATGGCGAATCGTTTCTGTCAACAGGTAGAATGTCGAGTAGCGGAGTAGGGAGTGGTCCGGTTAGCCAGGTGTGCAGACCACACTTTCACGGCTCGGTGTTGCATCCCTGGTTATCGGGAACGAGCGGAGACGCCTCGAAACCGTGGGGATTCCCAGCGACGGCCGGCTCGACGGGTGGAGGCGCGGGTGGTGAGGACAAGCCTCAGAGTCCGCTAGGGTCCTCGTTACCACCAACCTCGGGTAGTCTCTCGAGTCACGGTGGGGGCGCGGCGGGTCACCACCTCTTCTCGTTTCCCCCAACGCCGCCGAAGGACGCAACGCCGGACAGTATAACGACGAGCACGTCCTCGAGTACGAACAATAACAACAACAACAATAGCAACACAAATAACAACAACAACAGTTCAACGAGCAATAACAACAACAGCAACAATGGTCTGAGTCTTGGAAGCGGGAGCAGCGAGTACCAGGCGGCTGTGGCCCATGCGGCGGTGATGGGAGCTTTCATGCACCATCAGGATGCGCTCGGGGCGACTAGTGCGGGCTCGTGCGACGTAAAACCCTCGGTGATGCTGGGACATCATCACGGGGCAGCGTCGCCGCCCCATCAGCACAGCGGGGCCGGGACGAACGCTGCTTCCGGGGGCCAGGTTAAGCAGCGCGAAGGTAATAGCTCTAACGGCGCGAATGGCAACAGCAACAACGTCAACGTTGCCGCTGGCCAGTCTGGCGGGCAGTCCGGCCAGCAAGCGACCGCCAATCAGCAGCAGCAGGATTACCAGAATCCCGGTGGCGCAGCTTCGCCCTCTTGCAGGGATTCCTACCATCCCGCGAGCTCCCATCATCACCATCACCATCACCATCATCCAACCTCCGCTAGCCAATACGACCCAACCGCTTACAACATGTACCAACACCTCCAGTACCCCACCCACCACTCTCACAATCCCCATAATGGCGCTTCCTCCCTATTCTCCGGTTCTCACCATAACTCGAGCGCCGTTACCGGGGTTAGTCCCGATTCTAAGATACTCGGTTCCTCGCACGGAAATACACCCCAATCGCCCGGTTCCCAGCAACAGCAGCAGCAAAAGCCGAGGAACAAGGCCAGAACCTCCGCCGGTAAGCGGAATTTACAAATTTTTCGTTCTTTTCTTTTCATTTCTATTTTTTTTTGTTCTTTATTCCTTTTTTTTTAATTTCCCCTTCACCTTTCTTTATTTTTCATTTTCGTTCTTTTTGGAACTTTCTTTTATTTTTATCGTGTTTCTTTCATTTGGCGCGCCGAGTCTGATATCTTATGGTATCAGAAGATGCAGAATTTTTAGAAGGGATCTAGCTAGATTCCAACTTTGATACCAATTTACTGGTCGGTAAATGTAACGATTTTTACTTGGATTCTGATCAGAATTGATCGTAAAATCTAAACAGGAAAGCTCATGCCAAATCCCGATGGGAATCCAGTCAGGATGAAAATTGAAAATTTAATCATTCGTATCCACAACAGAATACATTTGGATTCCGATAGGGATACCGCATTTGCGAAGATTCTGATAAATCCTGATTGGAATCCTACCGAAAGTTGGGAGTCCTAATTCAAAATTCTGAATTAGGAGTTATTATACTGACACGTTGAAGAAACGTTTTTTTAAGGTAGTTCGATGATTATTGACCGTCCAAGATTTCGCGATGAAATCTTGGTGTATATTGAGATTAATATATTACTTGACTTGTGTCCAAATTTTAATATCATTCACTGTCTAGCTAACGAAATATTAATTCTTATTTTAGCTAAATTTTATCTTTGATGATTTGTTGGACATTCCTATTTTAAATAAACACTTTGGTGATCTGCTACGGATAAATTTTTCATTTTCTAATCTTCGATTGACTCTGCGCGTCAAAAAACCTACGTTCAAATTTATTATTATTATTTTATTAATAGAGTCGCTTTTTCCTGTTATGAATTTATGGTTTTGGCTTTTGGTGGTGGATCGACGCTTCTCGTCAATCTTTAATTTTAATCGATTCCATTTATAAATAGACACGACGATTTTATTTTGATCATTGTACTATGTTAATCTATCGAATTAAGAAAAATTCTGATCCAATTATCTTTTTTTTTTAATTTTACTATATTCCTAATTGCTAAGGACTCGTCAAACCTTTTGAAAAATCGTACAATGAACAAGTGTTCGAAGTGTCTAATTCTGTCAATTCACTTTTATTAACATTTATTTCGTTATATTTTGATATTTTTTTTCATTATGATTTCGTTTATGGTCACACGATCGGTTTCACGAATGGGGGGGGGGGGAAGATAGAAGTGGATACACCGATTTTTTCGTATTTTTGTCTCACTGACGTTTACTCTTTTCTTCTTTTTTTTTTGTTACTGAGTGGCACTAAACGTTTAATCGCGACGGCACTTTCATAATCGACATTTTCATGAAAAAAAAAAAGAAGTGAGAGAGAAGCGAGTTCGATTGCATTTCATCAACGGAAATACCAGCCGAGAATAAAAGTACACGAGAGCACGTTTTTTTTTTCGATGTGGTGTGGCTAAAATTTTTTTCACCAGCAACACACGTGCAGTAAAATCATCCAAAACGTCCGAACTCCGTATCGTCGCCGAAAATCCCACTTTTTCATCGCGAATCGATATACAAGAGCGAGAACCGATCGCAGGAAAAATCGGCGAAATTTTTTTTTCGCTGACAATGGCGAATCCCCGACGTTATTTTTCTGTTTACGCTGAGAAAATCGTACGCGCGTACACCCACTTTTTAACGTGCGCGTTAATTAAATATACGCTAATTAAATTCTGTTGCGACACGTGAAGAGAGAGAGAGAGAGAGAGAGAGAGAGAGAGAGAGAGAGAGAGAGAGAGAGAATAAAAATGCGTTAGCGTGTATGCTCGCCGTCCGGGAGAACGAGAAGAAAATCGGGGAGAAAATTTTCCTCTCGTTTCGCGATGGAAGAAACGCAAGGGGCCACTTCTTCCACCGATTCCCTTTTTTTTTCTTCTCTTCTCGCTCCATAGAAAATCAAAAGGATTCCCGAAGCTCCGTGCGCGAAATTCTCGCGAAATTTCATACGCCGACACGCGTTTTTCTACAAATTTACTCACACGAGCGCGCGCTTTTCCAGTACACAATGTGTGTACGTACTCGCTCGATTGCGAAATAATATAATTGCCTCGCGTTTCTCACGATGCGTGACTCCTAATTTATCGCTTCTCTCGCATGAAAATAATGATTAAAAAAAAAAGAAACGGAAAAAAAGCGAGAAGCGGGATCGTATGAAAACGCATGGAAAAAAAAGGAGAAAAAAATATAAGAAAGAAAAAAAAAATTACGCGAAGCGAAGCGAATCAGCAATATATGAATTTCTTAACAGTCTCTTCGCAATTTCCGGATTTTTCGTTAATTATCGTTTTCGCAATTAAATCCGCAACTTTTTGTCTTTGAGACGTACAGTCGTGCGGGGCAAGTTTGCGCAGATTCAATACTTCGAAAATGGCTGAAAATAAAAAAGGGCTTCTAGTTCCCTTGAGTACTTTGTCAAATGTTAGTTTTAACCCCCATACGTCACCAGGTGCGGTTGCGCAGTTTTGGTGACAAAACACAAAATTTTTAAGTAGAGTTTTGTACCAAAAAAAATTAATACATTTTGTCATTTTGAACTTCAAGACTTTCGTATATACATAATGAAATTTGATATTTTTTATGCAGAAACATATACGTTGTTGTGTCTAGATTCATGTTTGACAGTTTAAAAGTTGATAAAATTTAAGTAAATTCGATAGAGTAGTTGTGGAAAGTGTGCACAAGAGCTTATTTCGGGGTGGGGGGACTCATATATGTTATACCTGGTGGCACGAAGAATGTACCATACCTATATATATGAACAGGTTCATTTCATGTGTAACTTATGGGCAATGGGGTAAGATTTTGTTTCTAATATTTTTTTTCTGAGATTTTAAAAATATGTTTATTTCTTTACGTTTAAACCAGATATACTATGTTTAAATGATAAACAATTCACAAAAAATAAATAAATGAATATATTTCGTTATTATTTACAGCTAAACTGTAATGCAATCGAATAAAAATGTCGTTATCAATTATCTGCCCCCTTTTGGGTTGAATGTGCGCATTTACATGGGTCTCTAAATTTCTTTATAACTGTAGAATTGAGCAAAAGAAGTTTAATTGTTTTTCATCTTATATGCTATAAAATAATAGACACTCTAAAAAAATATTTCTGGTAAGTTCCATCCCACTTAAGGTTGTACAACCGAGAGATTGTTAACTAAATGTATAAAATCATCACTTGAAATTTCTTGAGACAGAATTTATTCAAATATTGCACAGATCTTCTTTAACATTGTGTTAAAGTGTATGAAAAATTTAAAAAGGCTCTACCATGTGGTTATTTAGGTATTAATTTTCCAAAATTGCTAGTTTTAACATGGGGTATTATGGAGGATTAAAAAAAGCAACGATTTTCAATGTACAACATGTGGTCATTTAGGTATTAATTTTCCAAAATTGCTAGTTTTAACATGGGGTCTTATGGAGGATTAAAAAAAGCAACGATTTTCAATGTACAACATGTCAATTTCTAGATGGTGAAGCTTCGTAAAATTTGACACACATCTTCCTATGAAATTAAAGAAGTTCTGTTAAAATTTTTAAGAAAATCTATCTCAGCACAGTTTCGTAGTTTTGTGCTACCTTAAAATTTTCAATTTTATAGCCTTTCGAATAAAAAAATGCGCACGCACTTGCCCCACGTGACTCTAAATAAAAATAAATAAAAACGATATGAATGAGAACGAAATGAGTGCTTTTTCATTCTTGACCGTTGAAGAAGACGTTGTCGTCGGGATAGAGGGGAAAAAAAGTGACCAAAATCGAATTAACGTTCCCCTCGATTGATCGTGATTGCGGCCGGGGAGAGAAAAGTCCCTCCGGGCCCGATTAGAGTCGTCTTATTCACGGGCACGACCGCAACGTGAATTACGGGAGCTTCGCACGTTCCGCGTACACGTGCACGAGGGCGCACGCGCAAAACGAATCGAGGAAACGCGAGGGACGTAGATCGGAGATAAATACCGATGGAACTGATTAATCAACGCCGTGCTCGGATGAGAAACAATCTCTCGAGATTCGGGGAGACCGCAGACCTGCTTATTTGTCTCGAAATGGACTGGATCGTCGTCGCCAGGAACGCAGCTCACGGTTTGACGAAGAATAATCCAAAAAATTTACAATTTCGTATACCTCTGACTGACTTTTTCAATTTAAAAAAAAACATTTATTTATTTCTTTTTTACTTTCACACGAATTATGACAACTTAAAGTTCTCTCTTTTAATTTTATTTAAAAAGTGTACATTTTCATTTTTCACAAAATTTGAGAGATTATTCGAGATAAATTTGGAATTTGAGATCGAGAAAAGAAAACATCAAGTTCTTGAATACATTTTTACATGAATTTCGTTAATTTCAATCACGTTGAAAACAAATTTCTCTTTTTTAATTGTAATTGATTTAATTGTCAGTTTGACAAAAAATATCCAAAAAATTTACTATTTCATATATACTTGTACTAGTGACAGAAAAAACTTTTATTATTTGCATAAATTTTCACACAAATTACACTTCATAATGAGATGAAAAAAATGTTCTCTTTTTCAACAATTGTCGAAAGAAACCTTAACGGTTTTACGAACAATATCAAAAATAAATTACAATTCCGTATTTCTGACAAAGTTTTCATGAAAGAGAAAGAAAGCTCGTTTTAGCATAAATTTTGATAGAAACTGCAATAATTTCAATCACTATAAAAGCAATATTTTATCCAAAGAGGTTTTGAATCTCATCACACATTCAAAATAAGAACAGAACTGTTATTTGTTTTGATTTCAGAGTAAATAAAATTTTAGAATAAATTTGACAATGATTCTTGATGGTCTTAACTTCGACGTTTTTTCTTTCTACTATTTGATTTATTATTTCGAGAAATACATGCTGCCGGATACGTAATATACATTCCACCAAAATCCAATCCAAATTCCAACTGGTTGCGGACTCTGAATCTGTTGACCATCCGTGTTTCTCAAAGTCCTCGAACCAATCCATTCCTCATGAGATTAACAACTCGTATATTGATCGATGCGACGAAAAAATCGAACGATTTTTTTCAAGAATGAAAAAAATATCTTATGTATCCTGTGTCTAACGAAATTCTGCTTTTGCTCTGGTAATCGCTTATTGGTATGTCAGCAATGCATGCGAGTTATATATTTAATTACAATAATAAATAAGTAATATAATCGTTGTCGTGTCAACGAGTAAAAAAGAGCTAAATGGGAACATTCTTCAGAGTAATCTTTTTTTCCGATTTATTGATTACAATACATTTATTGTAAATATAACTTCAAAATAATTCTTACCAAGACTTATCACAAGAATTTTCTCAGTTCGTCAGATTTGTTTCTTCGACAAAATCAATTTAAAATTCAAATGAACGAAATGCGAAAAAAAGAGAAGCCAAGTGAAGAAATTAATTTTGTTGGAGAAATCAAATACTTTTTTGTTCATGAACATTAATTTTGATAACGTCGTGACTAACTCTGATTAATTTTCATTTTTTTTTGGTTTTTGCCGGAAATTGGAATTTTCAGAGGGTCGGGAGTGCGTTAATTGTGGCGCAACGTCGACACCCTTGTGGCGACGAGACGGTACTGGTCATTACCTCTGCAACGCTTGTGGACTTTATTACAAAATGAATGGACAGAATAGGCCACTCATCAAGCCCAAAAGACGCCTGGTAAGTCTATTTTTCACGATCACGTATTTGTCAACACATTTCTTCATTATATTATCAACAATATTATTTAAAAGTCACACACATTAGACTCATTTGATATTTGAACGAATATCTTTTATTTTACTTAAATTTCCTTTAATTGCTTCAATCGTGGATTTTTCCTCTATTGAGCCAATTGAAATGTATACAAATTTTTTATTTTATTTTAATAAGCATCAATTATTTTTATATTTATGCGTACAACCTTTCTAAATTTCCGATAAAATAATCCATGTTTGAAGCAAAGTATATCAGGGCACAAGGTAGTGACTTTTTCCACTCGTTTAGGATTTAACTCGTGGCTCTTTCCCCCGTTGTCGCATTGACCGCAAGCTGCGGTTTCCTTCGAACCTTTGTGTTTACACAGAGTTTAATGACCACGTACACTCTAGAAGTAAAAAAAAATCCGGAGAATGTAAACACTCCAGCCACAAAAGAAAGAGAGAGAGTGAAAATTGTAAGAAACAGGAACATGATTATTGATCGATTAGGGACGTTTTTCGTTATTCCTTTAAATTCAATGCTTTTATTTTATGTACGCAGTAACCATCAATCTACGTAATAATACCCTCAAAATTATTCTAAACCATCGCACTATATAATTAAAAACATTAACCTTTCTTTGTAATGAACTTTTCTAAAGTAATCGTGCTACATTTTATTAACTCAATAAAAAATAATAAAGGCCATGAGATATAAATCTCATATTGTTGTTAACTTGTTTCTTGAATTTAAAGACTTAATTCTATAAATTTTTACTTTTACACTTCTTTACAATATGCACAAGTGTTTCATATATTTTTATTCTGATAATATTATAAATTGTTATATAAATTTTTTTTCAAGATTCCATCGTTTCTGAAAAAATAGTGATAAAAATCTTTTCGTGTGTTGGAAACTCATAAAATCGTAAACTTTGAGATTGTACACGTTAAAAATATTAGTAATTTTAATTGGAGCGAATAATATGACCCAAAAAATACTCTTCATTTTCGATAGCTTTTTATTTCTAATATTTTATTTATTTAAAAATGTTTTTCTTGTACAAATTTTATGTTACGCATTTGATGAATTTTTATTGAACTTTATTCTATTTTTATTTGTTGAGCTCGTTATGTCATAAATTTCAACAAAAAATTTTTTTTTTCTCGAGAACTTCACAATTCGCGTAAAAATGAAGATAGAAATCCTTTCGTGCGAAAAGCTCGTAGAATCGTGCGAATTCGATTTATATTTCCCGTCAGTTCTCGCACACGTTCCGGGCTACAATTTCTTCTTCTTTTTTTTATTTTCTCTCCAATTCACGTGCAAGTGGCCGGCGTCCGTGTGTGCCGAGGACGCACACACGTACATCGAGCTTTTCTATATACGCAAACTTTCTAAACTCCATTCGGGTGAATTATTATCAAAGAAACGATGCGAAAGTTTGACGTGACCTCCGGACGCAAAATTCCCGGCTGGAAATTCGACACCAATTTTTCTCCTTATTCTCCCGGCGCGCGAGCGCTCGCTTTTTCTCACTCGTTTCGCCGACGATGAGAAATCGATCGCTTGTAAAATATGTTCCCCGATACTATTCATTCCTCCTTTTTTTTTTATTTTTTAAAGAAAAAATAAAACGAAGAAAAAACAAAGACAATCAACTTTTCCATTCGTGACCAATATATACTTTCTTTCTCTCTCTCTTTCCAATTTTCTTATCTTTTCATGTTTCGCTCGTTTTTTTTTTATTTTTATTTTATTAATCTCTTGCCTCTTCGCGCTTTGTGTCGAGGCCCGTGCGCGCACTCTTCCGGGTCTATCGATCAACCGACTTTCGTTCGCGATAATTCTTACCTGCGTACAGCTTAATACCTTTTGCGACGCGTTTCTTTTCCCCTGCACGCTTTTCCCTGTTATTATCACGTACGTGTGCTTTATTTATTTTTATTACGCACCCTTGTCTGTGTACGTGCTCGGGTTTGACACGAATTTAATGGATCAACGTTTCATTTTCATTTTTTTCCCTTTTTTCTTTTTCTTTTTCCTCCCCAACCAGCGAGAAGGTGTTTCGCTCCTGTCACAGCAGGTTCCATTGGAACGTGTCCCTTTTCTGTACACGGTAAAATAACTATATATATATATATATATATATACGTGGACGCCACTAATATTCCGAGGCAGTGACGTCCTGAACCGCCCACCCATCATTCAATCCTCGATCGACTTCCTATTTATTTTCTTTTTTTTCCTTTCTCTCTCTCTCTCTCGCTTCTTAAACCTTTATTTTTATACAATCGTATCGTGGTTTTTTATACTTACGACATACATTTTCTTGAGCACTTCTCAGCGCTTGGAAAACTCAACTTTATGCATTACAAAATATTGGTTGAAATTTAAATGTAAAGGTTTTGTGTTCGAGTGTGGTGAGGTTAAAATCTATATAGGTAAAATCAAGTGGAGTGAAATTGATATTTAACCATCAACCCGTGATGGTATTTATTATAAGAAGCATATAACTCTGAAATCGTGTGTTTAGTGAATTTATTCCAAATGTGACACAACTCTTTTTCATGTATTTCGCATTTTTCGAATCGCGCCAGTTCAACCTTTATAATTTTCGTTATTAAGTCTTTCATTATTTTTGCAACTGTCCCTCGAAGTACGAATCAAACTAATAAAATATATGTATCGGTTTGAGGTAATTATTCTATCGATACAGTCAATAAAAAAAAAGATGGTAGTTTATCTCGAGTTTATTATAAGAAAAGATGATACAAATTGATCGAGGTAATCCGATGTAACCTGTATTTGTTACCGATGTATGAAAATTAGGAAAATTGCAATCTTAGGATTTTTTAAACTAAAGGAAACTTCTTTAATGTAATTTAAACAGCTGTGCAAAATTTCAAGAAAAAATCTGCTATCCAGAAGTTAGAATATTTAGAGTTGAAGATCGCAATATTTAACACATGCTCATATGGGAGAGTAAAAAAAAATAGTGATTTTTGACAATAATTATCTCGAGTTCTACAAAGTGAAACCTCCTATAATATAATATACATCAATTGCACATTGACAGTGAGAGAAAACACGATAGTATATTTAAATATAAATTGACAATTGTGCTAATTATTATAGAAGTAAATATGTATTTTTTTAGTAAAACGTAACATAATCAGGATAAGCGATATAAATCAAGTATTTAAATAATAATAAAGTATTTTTTAAAAAAGTATAAAGTATATCTATAGCTTTATAATGATTGGTATAGCTGTACTTCACTTTTATACAGTAAAATCCACAATATTTTTCTCTAAGTCTCTCAAAGAAAGTTTTGTTGCAAAGTTTTAAGAAAATTCTAAGAAAACGATTTTTTGATAAAACTCACGCGACAGCTTTAAATCTATATATACGAGTACACGTGTTCCCTGGTGTACATGTGTACGTACACGTGTAATACATGTGAAAGGATAAAGGATGACTGTACAGGAACGAGGTATATAATTTTCGTCAACACCTTGCCCACTCGATTCTTTCGAAATGCGAGTCAGGCGTTAAAGGCTCATCAAATTTTCGTATCTCGAGCAATTGGAGAAACAATTTCATTGTTCGCTCCTGCGATTCTTCATTGTCGGGCCTCTTCCCTAATTCTTTTACCGATTTATCCTCGATCAATCTTTTATTCTTTTTTATCTCTTCTCTTAGTCTCTCTTCCACTCGCCACTATCCTCGTCACGTTTCTTCTCTCATTTTGCATTCACAATTTTTACTTTATTTTTTATTGTTTTTATTTTTTTTTGACATTTCAATCGACGGGCTTATTCTTTTTTTTTAATCACGCGACGCTGATGTTACTTTTTTTTCGTTTTATTTGTATTCTCATCGATGCAACCGACGTCGATTTAATAATGCAGGCTCAATTACAGACGTTTTGGCTCGGACACTCACGTCGCTGCCGTCCGCTCCGACAAGATTATTGTCGGTTGTCAAAATGCTTGTCCAATCGCTACTAACAATGTTGAACAAGCAAATTCATTACTCTATTGATTGGTACACTTTTTCATTTACTCAAATTCCTTCCTGACTTTTTCTGAAGAAGAAAAAAAATTAAATATAGTACAAGTTTTTATTAAAAATGTATACGCAATAAATTTTTCAAATGTTGTTCCTAAATATATTTCAATAATTTTGTACAAAATGTAAACTCGTTTTACCAAAGAATTATAAAGTTAATAAACTCCAAATAATGATAATAGCATTACTGATTATAAAAAATCGTACATAGATATGGCCTGAATGATGTTTAAAAATATTATAAGATTTTTATTATTTTTTTTAAAGTACATTTCTTATTAATAGTAAATTAAAAAATTTTATCTCTTTACTTTTATATTCAATGTAGATTGAAAAATGTTATGCCATCTGAAAAAGGAAGTTGTCAATTGATAGTATATCTAAGACAAAAAAATAGAAGTATAAAAAAATTATAATGACGATAAAATAATTTCAAGAAATATAATAAACTATTTTGTTTCTATATTCTTAGAAAGCCTTATTTGAATAAAGAGAAATGAATAAAAAATAATAATAAACAATAAATAAAAATTTTATAAGTAATAAAATGTAACAAATAAATACATATAATTATCATAAATTATTATATAAAATATATAATAAAATGAATAAATTATAAAAACATAGATAATTTCTTATATAGAAATTCTCGAAAAAAATATTAATTTAAAGCGTATCTTTGTAAGGATTGAGCAGAGTAAATGGGGCCAAACAAAATGATTTTTTAACATAATTAGCTATCGGGATATGTGAGGTAGCGTGAAACGGAGAAAAATGTAAAATGCTTTTGTCGTATATGTTGCATTTTAATGGTGGAGCTCGAGCGTAGATCGTGTCTTCGTGGGCATGAGAGCCGAACGCAGACTCGGTCGCAGATGGGTCGTCTCAAAAAAAAATGAAAATAAAAAAAAAGAACGTAAAAAAGGGGGAGGGGGAGAGAGAATGAGACTCCGATAACGATCTTGGAAACAAAGCTTATGTACATGTTGCGTTATACCGCTGTGCCTGAAAGTACCACACGCGGCTTACGTGTAAGCCCAGCAGAGAGAAATTGAGCGAAAAACGTCGCGGACCCTCCGTAGACACGACAAGAAAAAAAATAACGAAAAATAACCGAAAAAAATGGTTGTTCCCTCGCTGCGGGCACTCGTCATCATTAATACATCCTGACACTTATTTTTGAAAAACTAATCTATTTTTTGATTAAATTTAGAAAAAATTCTCGACTCGGGTATATATATACGCGATCTATTTTTTTCCCTGCATTCTCTTCGAGCTTATCAAAAAATTGTAATCTCCCGCTGTTACTCTAAATAATTTGAAGTACTTTGGATCATTTTTTTTTTTTCATTACGATGAAAATATTTTGAAAATTTTTTATTCTTTTATTAAGTAAATATTTACGAATAAACACAATGGTCATGTTTCTCATAAGATATTTCGAGAGATGTTTAATTGAAGTCTGATTATTTCACGAAATATGGTAAAAAGTGTTTTTTGAATGAATTTTATGATATTTTGAAATGAATAAAAAATAAATCCTTGGAAAGGGTGTATATGTCGAGAAAAAAACAATTTCTTGAATATCTGATCTATTTTTTACTGTTATCATTAATACATACTGACACTTATTTTTAAAAAACTGATCTATTTGTTGAATGAATTTTGCAATAATTTTCGACTCGAGTACGCGATCAATATTTTTCTCGCATTCTCTGACGAGCTTATCAAAAAATTGTAATCTCCCGTTGTTGCTTCAAATTATTTGAACTGTTTTATATCATTTTTTTTTCATTACGATGAAATAATTTTTAAAAACATATATTCCGTAATATTTTAATTCTTTTATTACGTAAGAATTTATGAAAAAAATACAAGGAGCGTGTATATCATAAAATGTTTTAAAAAACGTTAAATTAAAGTCTTCATATATTTTTTTATCAAATATAGTACAAGTTCTTTTTTCATTAAATATTTTTTCATATTTTGAAAAATAAAAAAAAATGAAAGAATTATCGAAAAGGGTGTATATTTTGAGAAAAAGACAATTTCCGTTCATATCAATATATAATATTTTTTCGAATATTTCCACGTGAAATATTTTTTACCGTACATATTCACGTCCTCGGGGTATTTTTTTGTAGGTACGTAAAAGCAGAACAGAAATAAGCGGGAGGAGAAAAAAAAGAGTTTCTCGTGGGAGTTTAATACCGGGGCGAGAGAGCGTCGTTTGGTGAACTCGTCATTTCTTTTTTGTTTTTTTTTTCATTTTTTCTTTTTTTTTCGTTACCTGGCGGCGTGTGTTTAGAGTCGGGTACCAATACTCGGGCATTGGCATAGGTAGATGCTCTCGTGTAGGAAGCCGGTAAACGAACCGGTGGCCGCGGGAGAGAGCCACCCCTTGATCGTCGAGATAGCAAGGGTTGAAAAGCGAGTGGCTCCCTCTCTCTCCCAACTTTTATGTACGGACATACATAAGAATAATATATATAAACATGTGAGCCCGAGCACATCGGGCTATCGCCATTTTTGATTCACCAACGAGATAGCCAACAACAGCTGGGAAATTTTCGATCACTCCCTTCTCTCTTTTTTTCTCCCTCCCTATATTCTCTTATTTCTCCCTTCCTCGCGTGTTACTATCCACTTCTTCCTCTTCTTTGCGCCTCTCTTTTCCACACATACAAACACAATAATAATAATAAATTTACATTTTTGGCCGAATCGAAAATTTGTCAGAAAAAAAAACATTGCTTGATAATTATTCGGTCATCATTTTTTCTTAACTTTCACTCTATAGACGTGATTGACTATTGACGTTTTGTTTTTTGTTTCTCACTGATTCAGATATATTCAATTTTTCTCTATATATTATTTTTATTTTTTTACTTATCGTTTTAATGATAAACGTTAAAAAGAAGTTTAAAATAACGTTTTAAGTTTATACAGTTTTATAGAGATGGGAGAAATATTGAATGGAGTTCAAAATTGTCATTTTTTCCATTTGATTCGTCATATCTTTAACTTGTTATTTATATTTTTATAAATATGAATAAATAGTATAAATATGAATCGTTGAGTTGAAGGAAACAAGCGAAATGAGTAAAACTGTGATTTAGCATATTATACAAAAATAAATTATATTTATTTGGCAAAATGTTTAAACTACTTGCAATGGAAGGTTTCACTTATTGTGACCAAAATTCTCAGCAAGATAAGGTAATAGTCTGTTCGGTTGTTTTTTGAAAATTCAGACAGAAAACTCAAAGCCCAAATCGATCTCAATTCAAAATTTAGAGCAATGATCCAGCAAATTGATCTAACATCGTTTAATCCGACATCGGCACCCTAATTCTTTTTTCTATTTCTCTCTTTCCAAATAATAACATTTTTTCTAACTTCTTATGACTCGATATCATCAGTTTAAAAATGTCGAAACTTCGTGGCACAGAATAAATGTAAATATTATAAAAGTAAATAAATATATAAATAAATATTTAATAAATATAATACAGTATAATAATTTAATAAATACTAAATACGAATAAAATTAGAACAACATTAAACATCTTGATATTTTAAAAGAAATTACGCAATAAATTAAATATACGATTTAGAAAAAAAATGTTTTTTTTTCGTCGCGCATTGATCGAGATTAGGAAGTGACGTATTTATTTGTTAGTTACTCATTGACGCGCATAACCTTCGATCCTCTCTCGCACGAGGAGATCCTGCGCTCTTATCCTTCGTACTCTCTCTCTCTCTTTCTCTCTTCCCCCTTTCTCTCCCCGTTCGTGTATCCCTGCGCAAACCCTCGATCCTTATCGATATTCGCGCGAGTTACGATCCTCGTGGGCACACACCGGACATTCCTTCCTCTCTCCCCCTCCCTCTTTTCCCTCTTTCTTACGCTTTCCTTCACATTTCTTCCCTTCCTTACGCTTTCTCTTTTCTCTCCTCTCTTTCTCCCTCTTCTCTTATCTCTCCACTCTTTTCACTCTCTCTCTTTCTCTCTCTTTCTTCCAAGCCCCGGGGCACCGTTACAGCCTGCACATCGTTTCCTCCTCCTCCCTTCTTATTCTTCGTCGTCGTCGTCGTCGTCGTCTTCTCATCCTCTCACTCTCCAACCGAAAAAAAAACGTCGGCAACGACCACATCGTTAGCAATACCACCTTGTTCCGAACTCGTAAAATCTTTGAAAAAGAAGAAGCTAAAATAGCGACTTAAGCCGAGCATGCTTGTAAAAATTAAGTTTTTGCACAAAAATCGATCTTTCACTCACACCTTTTTGTTTTTTTTTCTTTTCTTTTTTTTTATTGGGGAGTAAAACGTGCCAATATAGTGTGTGACAGCTAAGGGTTTTCACACTTTATCTTTATTTTAAAAATATAAAAAAAAAAAAATTTACTTCAAATTCACATTTAAATTATTGTCTAATATTTTAGCGATATAAAACTCATTTTATGTATTAATTTTAAACAATATTTATAGTAAATAAATATTTGGACGTTTGAATATATAGGATATCCAAATATAGTTGAACAGAAAATTGACCCTGTCTTTAGGGTTGAGTGAGTTTGTTCCAATAAATTAACGTTATGTGTATTAAACCTCTTTGTATATGAAAAATAATCCATACGATTTTATTGAGGTAAAAATAATTCAAATATTAAAAATATAATAGAATAAATTGTTTAACTATATTGGGATATACAGTCCATCTATTGGAACGTTATTTACCTCAATAAGGTAAACGTCCCAATATTTGGACAGCTAAAAGTTTTCACACTTTATCTTTTTTTTTAAATATTGAAACAAAAAATCTACTTCAAATTCACATATAAATTATTACATATTACATATTATTATTGTCTGATATTTTAGTGATACAAAACTCATTTTATGCATTAATTTTAAACAATATTTATAGTAAATAAATATTTGGACGTTTGAATATATAGGATATCCCAATATAGTTGAACAGAAAATTGACCCTGTCTCTAGGGTTGAGTGAGTTTGTTCCGATAAATTAACGTTATGTATAATAAACCTCTTTGTATATGAAAAATAATCAATACGATTTTATTGAGATAAAAATAATTCAAATATTAAAAATATAATAGAAAAAATTGTTCAACTATATTGGGATATATGTCCATCTATTGGGACGTTTACCTTATATTGATCGATGTTCCGCATTTTTCTCGAGTCTCTCGTGCACTCGCTACGTTGTACTATTTCATTCCTCGGAGTCGCCGCTTCGAACTTTTTTCTTGTTCGCTACCATGTGCCGGCTTGTATACAATTTTATTCGCGTTGGGGAAAAATCACGCGCGTTGACGTTCGCACGTTGAGATAAAAGAGAGAGAAAAAGGGAGAGAGAGAGAGAAAAGGTTTTACATAGTTCCGATCGGGAGTTCGAGCAACGCGTTGAAAATTTATAACGCGCGTTAGTGCCGGTACGTGGAATGAAATATTCAAATATGCCGAGGGAAATAAAGAAAGAAAAAGGAGCGCGGCGTATTCCCGTCAACCGGAATCTCTTTTTCGAATTCCGATAAAGAGAGAATATAACCAGATGTCGCGGGTCACAATTAAAAAAAAAGTATGCCTTATCTTCGGAACGATTAAAATTCGTGTGAAATAAAGTCCGAACGGTTTTTTTTTATTCAGCGACAGTTTCGATGATATATTGTTTCTTGGAAATTCATTGATTTTATGGTTGAATACATTAGGCCCTATTTAAATGCTACATTTCTTTTTTTTTAGAATCTTGAATGCATGAGATGCAGAGTTGAATTAGAAATTGGATTTTATGCGGACGTACATTTCATTAAAATTGATTTTTTTTTAAAAATGAATTTGTTTTTAATCGAGCACTTTTAGTGGTTTTTACTTTTTTTTCATTGTACAGAATTTATCAAAATTTTAGAATGCACACATTCAACCATTTGTCATCACGTAATGAAAATTTAGTAGTCTGGACGTGTAATTTTACATGTCGTTTAACTTAAATTTTGAAAATATAAAAATAACGATATGGAATAATGAAATAAAATGAAGGAAAATTCGAATATTCCTGATGGAATAACTTTGTATTCAAGAAAAATGTCATTCTGCCAGTGAGAATTATCAGGACTCCTTGATAAATTTAAATTTGCAGAAAGATTCTTTAGTAATGTCTAAATATGTGTATACATAAAATTGAGATACATTTATGGTTAAAAATCGCAGCTTTTCATAAGCATTACCGTTGAAAAAAAATACCATTTCAAAAGTTTGAACCACATTAAAGAACAGGAATCTATTTGTAGACGACCGTATAAATTTTAAACATATATTTTAATTTCTTATTTATAAAGTAGAACTGTCACGCTTAGAATGAAATAGAATTCATAGATGTGAACTGACAGATTCTCAAAAGGTCAATTTTTGACTCTGACAGCAAAAGTTCGCATCGCCTAGTGCAATATAAAAATACTATGTTAATTTTTATAAATTTCAAAAATCCTTACTTATATATAAGAATGAAATAGAGCTTCCAAGATTCTGATTGGCTCTCGAGAATTTCGTTTAGTTTCCATGGTGATTGCGACCAAATTCATAGATGTGAACTGACAGATTCTCAAAAGGTCAATTTTTGACTCTGGCAGCAAAAGTTCGCATCGCCCAGTGCAATATAAAAATACTATGTTAATTTTTATAAATTTCAAAAATCCTTACTTATATAAAAATGAAATAGAGCTTCCAAGATTCTGATTGGCTCTCGAGAATTTCGTTCAGTTTTCATGGTGATTGCGATCAAATTCATAGATATGCATGTAAACTGACAGATTCTCAAAACGTCCATTTTTGACTCTGGCAGCAAAAGTTCGCATCGCCTAGTGCAAAAATATTATGTTAATTTTTATAAATTTCAAAAATAATATAAGAAAAGTTTCGCTATAATTAACACACCAGGCTCATCTCACTTGAAGAACAATGACATTCGTCTGACATAAAACCCTCTGAAGAATCCTTCATGAACTATTCACCTAAAACTAAGTGCAAATACAATGATCCATCATATAACCTCTGCATCGAGCAATGTTTTTCATTCGGATCACCGTAGCAGCCGATGAGTATGAAAAAGAGACGATAATCAGGGACAGAGATAAAGTAAAACGAAAAAGAAGGGAAAAAAAAGCGAGGCAAAAAAAAAGATGAGTAATAAGGAAAGAAAATAGAGGCTTGGGCTCGTGAAAGCCGGAGGGCGTGCGATACGGAACGCATACCTCGTATATGCGCGTACACACACGGGCGTAAATAAAAACAAGCGCAAAAAGATGAGGAGACACATATAGAGAGATTTAACTGAATGCACTTTGGCTGGCATGTATATGAAGCCTTTAGCGCCTCGGACAATGCGAGCGCGCACACGTATATAAATATATGAAGAAGCTTGTGTATACGAACTTATATGCACGAACAAATATATGTAAATACATATGTACGAACAAATATATACATTTTGGCGTTTGTATGGTGGGGAAGGCCTTCACACGAGCTGGGACAATGCTTTTCGAGAGTATACATAGTCAAGAGAGAGAAAGAGAGAGAAAGAGAGAGAGAGAGAGAGAGAAATGGACGATGAGCTTGTATTTGTGCGTTCGTGTGAGGGAGAGAAATAAGAGAGTTTGTTCGTACATGGCAACTATTCATTTTCCGGTACCGCCATCCGATGTTGAAGATAACCCCGAGCGCGAGCAAGCGAGGGACGCCACCGGTAGAGATCGCTACCTGAGCGTTCCGTTACTGCAGCGCGTTCTGGCGGTGGCGTCACACCACTACCACCACCACCAACGCCACCTTTACGATAATATCTGTTTTCTCGCGCCTCTCGCTCTATTTATCTGTCTCCCGTGCACTTCACGGCTACTCCTTCCTCGAATGTACATTGTAAGCGGGGGGGAAAAATTCCTCCGCGCGTGCCCCAACGAGCGTATCGGGAAGAGAAAATAAATTTATAAGAAATATCGGAGGTTTTTCTTTTCGACGGTGAGAAGCACAGTGACATTTTTGATTTGTTGTTTCGGTATCTACGAAGAATTTTGTTGCACGGTGGTTTTGAAATCGAGACAGTCCGTTCAAAAGTTTGTCCTTGCGTTTTAAGGTAGAACAACCGCAAAACCGTGTTGAGACAGATTTTCTTTAAAATTTGCACAGGTCTTCTTTAATGTCATATGAAAACATGTGTCAAATTTGACAAAGCTTCAC
>JAPYYW010000264.1:0-95921 GCA_030522545.1 Cremastinae sp. A BG-2022a | reverse complement strand
AAGTTCGATGACCATATATTTTTATGGTAAATAATTGAACCTTATACACTAATGAACACGTGAAATATTTTAGATTGTTTGAAAGTTCACTCTAAATATATATTTTTTCAATAAAAAAACATTTTTCTCAATACTTCTCATAAGACACTGGCTTATGTCGAGCATACTTTGTCGGGATAATTTTCGCTTATTTTATCTGTAATGCTACTTGAAATGTAGCCATCGAAAAACTGGATTAATACTCTATATCGTAAAAAAATGTCAATAGACAAAGTTCATTTTCGTACTTTCGTTAATACCTTCTTAAGATGTTCTTTATTTTGATATTAGCAAATTGTTATATATTATTGACATTTGTATGCTTTTGGAGTGTCGAAATTCAAGAAATTTTGATATTTGACATTTACAGCGTCCGAGCTATCATCGAGCATACTTTGTCGGGATAATTTTCGCTTATTTTATCTGTAATACTACTTGAAATTTAGCCATCGGAAAACTGGATTAATACTCTATATCGTAAAAAAATGTCAATAGACAAAGTTCATTTTCGTACTTTCGTTAATACCTTCTTAAGATGTTCTTTATTTCGATATTAGCAAATTGTTATATATTATTGACATTTGTCTGCTTTTGGAGTGTCGAAATTCAAGAAATTTTGATATTTGACATTTACAGCGTCCGAGCTGTCATCGAGTCGGACTCTCGGACTCGAATCTTCGGAATTCTGCGCTTGAGTCCGCCCACTTGAGAAATTCAGTACTGAATGCGAACGTGGGTCGAGCGCGTACTCCCTTGCGTACGGGAGAGCGCATCTGTGGGGTGCAAGAATGATATCTCTCTGTCGGCAGTATAAACGGAGTGGGCGTCCGTTAATCCTTCTCCCGGAGAAAAATACGCTCTCGTCCGACTACGCGGGCTCTTTGACTCTCGACGCGAGCTTTTCCATCGAACGTTAACAGTCGTTCTACGAGATATATTACAAATACGTTTGCCCTTTTGAACGAAGCTTCAATAAAATTAAACTCTTGGTACAGAGACTTTTTCCGTATTTTCTCTATTTTATCGAAAACTTTATGCACCCGACAAAGATGCAAATTCAAATATCGTCGATCGAAAAGTTCATGATCGAAACGTCAAAGAATGCGTAATCGTTTCTCGCGAATTTATGACTTCCACTCGAAAAGAAAACCTTATATTCATTCGATGAGGCTACTGCAATTTTTTTCATGAATTTTTACGAAGAATTTGCTACATTTTGAATTTTTTTTCATAGCAGTTCTCTATTCCATCGGAAATTATTCATAAATACTACTAGGCAATGCGATACGCGCTTCGTGCGTGCTAACTTTGGTTATAGATTGACGTTTTGAGAATCTATAACCATCGAAACAAAAATAAATTTTTGAGAGCCAATCAGAATCTTGGAAGGTCTATTTCATTCTAAACGTGACAGTTCTACTTTATAAATAAGGAAAAAAAAGTTGAATCCTTATTTCCTTTTGTAAATCGAAAATTTTATCTGTTTTAATTGCAAATAATTTAATATAATTTATGATAAAAAATGTTTATCTTTTTTTTTCTCGGATTACAATTTTCGTGCGAGCAAGCAAATAATTAGACGTCGCGAGACAGAGAGTGTAAGAACGAAAAGGGACAATTTTTTTCGATATATCGGGAGACGAGTTTTCGTCCTCGGCCGAGTAATGCGTGGAGGACGAACGGAAGAAATTGAATTATCGTCACCGCAGCTATTATAACATTAAGCGTGGACGAAAATTCGCAGGATGGCGGGACAAAGTTTCCCGGGGTTGTCGCGGCACGAGGGTGAAAAGCGTGTTCCCTGACCGAGAGTATTCGAGCATTAGAAACACTCTCGTAAAGCGCAATTGTCCCTCGACTCTCTCTCTCTCGCTTGGACGCTATTTCACAAAGTTGAAAACTCTCACGAGGAAAAACGAGGAAAAGCTTCCGACCTTTGTGTCGCGAGGGACAACCGCTGCTATCTCTCCTTCCACTCCGTAATTAACCCTTCGCTCGCGCACTTTGCCGAGTCATTTTTGTACTTAAATTGCCGTTGCGACTTTTTCGGGAAATACGAGAAAAAGGGAATTATCCAATTTTAGATACTTTCATAAAAATTAAACCATCAGCACGTTTCATCGTCCTTCGGACATTTTTGAAAAATTTAACAATGGTATCGTCACAATATTTTTCAAGTTTACCTCTACAACTTTTAGCAAAAACTGTTTTACAAACAAAAAAACACTGTATGAGTAATTTTGAATCAATCAGTTTTAATGAGAAAAATTAGAAAATTGAGACTTGTTTGTTCGCAAAAAATCGACTTTTATCGGTTTCATTTGATGGTTCTTTTTTTCACTGCGAAAGATATATGTCTCGATTGTTTGAAAAAGCTGACGATGGACATTTGAAAACGTTTGGTATGGTCGATTGGAGAGAAGCTTTCGATTTCCGAAGAATTGTAGAACGGAAATTGAATGGCGGAGAGTCAAAAATGAAAGGCGCGGAATTTTTTTGAGTGTGGATGGGTGGGGCCGAGTAGGCGTTTCTCGACACGGAGAGGAGCGTGGGCAGCGGCGGGAGGCGAGCAGACGAGTTTGCACCGTCGTCGGTAGAGGATCAGTGAACGGGAACCCGATAGGCGGCTAAATCATCAGCGGAGAAACGTCGCCCCTTGAACAACGTGGGCGTAAATGTCACGTACCCTCAATTTCATTGAGGAAAAACTCCGGGACGGTAAATTGGATAGAAAAGCGAACGATTCGCCCGGCATCCGGGACAATTAACCGTGGATACATTTTTATCAATTCTCTCTGGAATGGCAAACTCGAAGTGACGTTTTTGTCGCGTCATCCGACATTTTTTACTATTTTTACCACTGACAGACGTCAATTCCTTTTTTTTTTAATTACTTCAGTGTTTCTTGATTTTCAGCAGAGATTTTCTTTTTATTTAAGGTCGTTCGGTAAAGTTTTACCGAACTTTTAAGTTTTTCCTAATAATTAAAAAAAAATGGGGTAAATATAATATATAAAAAAAGTTTTTTTTAACGATCTTTTTAACTTATTTTAAAATCAGTTTCGTGGATATTTCTCTATCAAATTTTTAGCTACACATAACAGAAAATTATTGCACTTCATTCTCGTTAGAAAAGGTTTTGGAATTTAATCAAAATTCCAAGTATATTAATAAGTATGAGTATTAATAAAAATGAAATAAAAGATAATGTTGTATAGGACTTCAAATCAAGTAAAACTTTAATCAATGAAAATTTTAATTTGTGCAGAAGAATACGTGATTAACCTGTTTTTGAAACTATATAAAACTTTACTACTCTATTTTTTTTAATGAAAAATTCTTGAAATTGAACTTTTTCTTGTTTTACATCATACTTATCCAACTTGGACAATCTGAAAGTTTGAATTTGATAGTCTATAGACTTATTGGATGACGTAAAAACTTTCTTCAAGATGTAAATTATAGTATTTTTGCTCAAAAAAAATTTGTTTTTTAAAGTAAAACAAAATGCAAAATGAATGCGAACCTTTTCCTAATAATACATCGTCGTTTTTACCAAGAGATGAAGCAACGAATTGTGAAAACAAAAAGTTTAATATTTCAAAGAAGTGACCCTTCTGAGAATATTAATAAAAATGGAATGAAAATATTGGACTCACCTCCGCGAAAAATTCGGTCATGAAATCGTCCTGTCCACCCACGGGGACGGACACTTCGTCCGCCACGTCGTCATCGTCGGACTGGGCCTGAAAAATGTCGGAAAGGCATCGAATAATTGGCTGGCGGCAATAAATAAAAGCGCGCAATGAAAAGGTGATGCGGAAGCGTTGAAATTTCGAGAAATGAGGAAAATGAGAGGACGAGCGAGAAAAATGAGGGGCTTCCGATATTGCGTTAGGGAGAAAAAGAAAAACGAGGGCCGAGCAATATCCGACGTATTGAGTGAGTGTAAGGGCGATGTGTGGCTTATCGTGTCCCCGGATGAAACGATACTTCGTCCTCGGCGCAAATATTACGATTTACAATCGTGCACGAATCGAATTTCGCAAATAACGATAAATAAATCCTCCCTTCGCTTTATTATCCTTTTTTTATTTTCCATTTTCATTGCTCAATTGTTTATCGCGAATATTTCACCATGAAAGCTGTACTTTCTTTTTTTTTCTAATATACATTCACTTTTACTTAAGCACGTCATAAATATCTTTGTCCGTAATAAAATAACATTGGCAGACAAGATGATGATATATTTTCGATATTTTAGAAGATTTGTGATAAAATTATCAGGGCGTAAATTTCCTCGAGGATTTATTTCCACGTCTAGAGTATAATTTACGCTTTCTCGAGAGACCATTGTAAAAAATAATTGATAACGGAGTGCATGGAGACTGAAAAAGAAAAATTTAGCGTTCGTCGGGATTTTTTTTCTCCTCTCATCGCCTGGAGTACTCGTGCGAAGAAATGGAGTAGCGTTGAAACAGAAGGGAGGAGGAAGAGGAAGCCGGAGAAAGAGAGAGAGAGAGAGAGAGAAACCAGTATAGCACCGGAATATCGATCGGATAAAGAAAAAAAAACGAGAGAAAAAGGAAAATAAAACGTCGGCGTAGCTTTTACTCTCGACGAGCACATCGTCTCATCGATTTCATTTTCCGTCTCATCTTTCTATATACGCATACGCTCTTTTCTCTGATCTCAATCCTCGTCAACAAAGCGAGAAAATAAGTGAGAGAGGAATACCGAGCGAAAATCCGGGTGCTCAGATTTTTCAAGCCCTTAGACTCTCTTTTCGATACGAGCAAATTACATTTTTCATCTCATCAAATTATTTTTACTTACATTCTCACGTTACAAGCTTCAGAATTCGTTTTTCAGAATTTATTTCATTTACATGATTATTTTTTCAGAAAATCTTCTCGACCTACAAATTCTCCAATTCTTCAAGTACCAAATTATTTAAGACGTTTTTTTTTTCAAAGTTTTTACGTAAATAAAATTATTTACAAGATTCGCAGACATCATTATTTCGAAGCAAAAAAAAATTTCTCGTGGGATTCGTCTTGTCGTTATTGTTTGTCAAAATATTTCTGAAAAAGTTGGATAAAAATGTCTGGATTGGGATAAACTTAGTTATCGTGAGAGGAATAACTTTCAGGAGGAAATCCGATTAGGACTATTCCCGCGTGTACGAATAATCTAAACCAGCCATGAAGGGTTGTACACGGGAATTTAGTTTTCGAACAATTTGGACGAAATTGCACAGGAGAGACACGACGAGATTTGGCAACGAATTTTGTCAAGTTTACTCATTGAAATCTCTGACTTTTTTAATAAAAATAAAACCAGTATTCAATATTAGGCCAATTTCACTTAATTTTTATTTATTTAGAACGATGTAAAAGTATTCATACAACTTATTCTCACGTAAGAAGATCTAATCGTTTTTCATTATTTAATTGAACGCCTTTATCTTAATTTTAATTTGTTTATTTATTTAAATGTTTTTATACTTATTTATTGTATCGATTTTTTCTATAGTTAATAAAGGTGGATGGAAAAATTTTAGTAAATAAGGTACAAAAAATACAAAATACTCGTTACGAAGAATAATAACGAGTGATTAATTTAAATAGGCATCTAAACTTCTAAACTAAAAAGGCAAATAAACTTTATTTGTGTGTAAAAATATATACGGATTATGAACGTCAAATTTATATAAGAATGTAATTATAAAATATTGAGGACAGAAAATTTGTGTGTAAAAAATATACGCAGATTATGAACGTGAAATTTATATAAGAATCTATTTATAGAATATTGAGAATAATTAAATCTAATTGAAAAAATTAAATCGAAAATGACTCGAGCGTTGATAACGCAGTTTTAATGATTTTCATCAAGAGAATATAACAGAATAATTGAAAAATTTTCATCGATCGAAGTTAAATTTTTTTAAATGATCGATTTACATTAAATTTTCCATGCAAATGAACAGTAATCTATACGAAACTTTTTTTTTCATTGAAGAATTTCATTTATTCTACAAAATAATTTCAATTCAGATCTTCATCTAATAAGACCTCGTCCCACGACCCTCTCAACGCGTTTCTTTTTTTCCATTTGAATTGCATATTTTTCGATAATTACCTCGGTAATCTGCATCCTTTATTACATATATACGACTCGTTGCTAATTAAATTAAAAAGTAAGAAATTTTTCTAGCTGTCTAATTGATTATTTTAAAAATAAAATTCAAGAATTAAGTACATTGAGCATTTTACGATGTATCTTCGTGATAAAATTATTCAGAAATAAAATTTAATTAAATATTGTTATTAATTCCACCACTTATTTCAATGTTCAATTCATCTTGTCAATAATAAAAGTAATAGTGTGGTAAAAAATCCGGTTGAAAAACACAATACATTGAGGTTCAATTTGAATGCACATTTTCTTTGACGAGATCGTTTTTCTTTCTGCCGTTATAAAGAGATCTTTTTTCTGCGTAACAAATTGAGGGGATAAATTCTCAACGATCAAAGTTGCAATTTTTTATTCATTTTTCTATTTTTTTTTCTCTCATCGTATGGAAGAATCGAGGCTTGTTCCGTGGCACATGGTTTGCTCGCAATTAACGCTACGTAGCGTTATGTAAGCTGGAATTGTGAGTGAGGCCGCGGGAACCTTCGGAACGACTATGTGAAATTAGTCAAATGTGATGCTGGTCTTGTGATTACTCTCTGGGTCAAGGATAGACCATCGTTTCCCTCCCCTTCTTTTTCAACCATCGTCCCCGTTCGACTTTCATTCGCAGATTGATTTTTTTTTGCGAATCGACGTTTTTTTTAGAGAACAAAAAACTCGAGCCGAGGACGAGGCGATAAAAATTTTCTTCCGCGCCTCCTCACGAGACTCTTTCTTTCTTCAATGAAAGAAAAAACGAGAATTCGAAAAAAAAAACGATATAAAATTTATCATTGGATGAAAAAAAAACCAATTCTTTTTTAATAATCGCTCAGACAAAGTAAAACCAGCTTTGATTTAATTATTTAGGAGTAAAAAATATAATGTAAAGATTTAAAGGAACGAAAGTAATAAAAATAAATTAGAAAATGCATTTGTAAGATAAAATTTCGATAGAGTCGCATCGATTTTATAATGGGGAGAATGTTAACGACTCGTTTGTTGTCACGAAAGGGGAAAGTAGAGAGGAAGGGAGCGAAGGAAGAAAAGTCACGAAGGCGTGACTTGACAACGTGCTCGTTCGAGTCTGTCGAAATAGGAAGAAAGAATAATTTTTTCCTCGGCGACGGGAGGGAGGGAAAGAGAAAAAGCGTGAAATCCTGTTGTCGGGACAAAGGAGAGAGAGAAAAAAAAAGAGCGAGTGAGAAATCGTTTGAAGTCCGCGAAAAATAGAGAGCGACGCTTTTTTTTTCCGCGAACGCTTCCTCTGAAATTTATTTCCCAATTACGCATGCAAAATATCGGCCTCTCAGCGGACGTTCGTAAAATCGCGACTCTCTTCAGCTTGCAATCGGTGATAAAAGGGAATTGCGTCACGCAAGGCGAAAAAATAATATTTTTGGCGCTTTTTTGTTTCAATTAATCTCTATATAGCGAAGTAATCTATTATTGTAAAAAGTGTAAAAATCATTTTTTATATTCGATTCGAATGAATTTTGGACGATCGTCGATGATTTTGTGCTGGACAAAATATCAATGAGATTATTTAAATAAAAAATCCATTCATGAGGAGGAAATATGAGATCACCGAGATTCCAACGAAGGTTACACTATGATTTATTTATAGACGATCTCATATCCTCTTCGTTTAAAAGAAAATGACATCACTCGTTCTTTAAAAAATATTACAAATTGAACTTTCCCACATACTCCATTCTTTCACGACAATTTTCTTGCCCTAAGGTAAGAATCGTGTGACAGTCTACTCAAAAGTTTGGCTGTACGTGTAAACTAAATTTTGAATCATCACTTGAATTTTTTTGAGACAGAGTTTTTTCAAAATTTATACTGATCTTTTTTGACATCATTTTAACATGTGTGCAAAATTTAAAAAGGCTTCACCATGTGGCTATCGAGATATTTATTTTAAAAAATTGTCACTTTTAACATGGGCTCTTATGAGAGATCAAAAAATGTGACGACTTTCAACAATAAATATCTCGATTACTAGATGGTAAAACTTTATAAAATTTGGCATACATTTCGACATGACGATTCGTGCTAATTTTTAAGAAATTCTGTTTCAAACGATTGTACACGACTTTTACCTTAAAGTAGTACAACCACAAAACCGTGTTGAGAAAGATTTTCTTAAAAATTTGCACAGGTCTTCTTTAATGTCCTATGAAAAATATTATACATTGAAAGTCGTTGCTTTTTCGAATCTCCCATAAGAGCCCATGTTAAAAGTAGCAATTTTAAAAATTTAATATCTAAATACCTACATGGTTGAGCCTGTTTTAATTTTGCAAACACGTTAACACAATGCTAGCGAAGATCTGTGCAATTTTTGAATAAATTCTGTCTCAAGAAATTTCAATTGATAATTTTACATCAAGTTAACACATAAGGACAAACTTTTCAATAGACTGTCTCGGTTGTACTACCTTAATGCATGCAATACAAAAAAAAAGTATTCAAAACCTTACGAAAATTCGACGTCAATTTATTTCAAAAATTCTTAGAAAAGAATTCTTAGAAAATTTTTGAATTCCCAAAAAATATTTCGACAAAGAATGAAAATGGAGATGAAGAAAAATGTTGAACGTTCTTTTCCGTACAGAGAGTTTTCTCTCGTTTCAACTCAAAGTTCATCGGCGAGTCGAGGACGTCGAATCGAGCGAAAGCGCCAAAAAAATTGAGCGAAAAAATAGTTAAAATAGCACTGTCGAGATTCGTAACACAGTAATAAGTCGTCAAATCGGGGTGGGGTCATGTTTCTCGTGACAGAAAGTGTACGGATGACTCGAGCGCGCGATGAGAAAAAAGAGCGCGTCAAACACCTGTCATCGAGCGGTATATGTGCAAAGGAATAACGTGTAAACGCGTACACTCATCGAGAGAGAGAGAGAGAGACGCACACGGCGAAGCCGGCATTATTACGGCATCAGCGGGAAAAATCTCCGACGAGCGGAGTGCCGAATTTCCGGTATTTCCAAGGAATGCCAAATTCACGTTCGATAAACTCGAAGAAGAGGGACAGAGAGAAAAACAGGAAGATCGACGCGAAAAACCGAAAGAAAAAAAAACTGACGAGCGTTGGAAATGTGAGAAAATTGAAAATCGGGGTGGGGCGTATCGGTTGGATCGTCAAAAATATTCGTAAATATCTTGGTATTGCAAAGGATGAGGGAAAAAAAAAGCGAGCGTCGCTCGAGAGCACCTGTCAGCCGCGTATTAGTACGCACGAGAGTGTGCAGAGGGAACGCGACGATTGACCGGCGCTTTTTGACGTTTGTCTCGAGAGTTTTATGGAAAAAGGGTATTTTGGACGTCGTCGTCGGGATCGGGAGAGTTGTGAGAGGATGAGACACCTCGTGCACTTGCTCGCTCGTGTTCGAACGATTTGACAGATTAGTACGAGGATATTTGGAGGTTATAAATCGCTGGTGCGAGTCTGGACGATCGGAAGCTCGTTCGCGAGCGATGATCGGGTGCATCGCGCGAGAACGGATGCTGATGGATACGATTATGAAATTTTCGTGTTCGATTCGCATGCACGTAACTCGTCCGCTAGCTCAGATACGAGATTTCGCCTTGTGTGGGCCTGCTCGTGTCTGTATGCGTTGAAAATGAATGAGAGAGAGAGAGAAAGAGCGAACTCTCGCCGTGAACTCACCGCGACGAGGGCTGCTAATCTATCCTTGGTCATGTTTGAACGACGATTATCGAGTCAACGGACGCACGAACTTGTAACGCCTATTTGGTAATCCCATTCACGATTTTTTATCCATGTAACGAAGGTGGATGAGTGCACGGCCACTAAAAACTAAAGGAAACTGGACGCACTAACCCGCGAGAGAACCACCGATCGTAAAATCGATACACTCCTCGACCACTCTCGGGCTGCTTCTGCAGTGCCGTTTCTTATCATAGCGCACGCGCCGATGACGTCAACATTCGGAACAGTTCCGTACCGCTTCGATCCCGTACCTCGCGCACTTTCCCCGAGAATCCTCGAATTTTTATTTTCACGCGGTTTTCCTCAACACGACGAAAAGTATAAATAAAACGTCTTTTCTTCGATCGTGAATATCATCGCGCGCAGATTTTACACTTTCGAAATGATGGAAATCGAAACATAAATGAGAGCCGAGCGAGGACAGCCATCGCGGAACTGATGGCGGCAAGATTCGTCGCCGAGATTGGTCGTTTCTTGTGCAACGCTGCATTCCGCGACCAATGAGGAATAAGGAATATCACGCGAGAGTCGCTTCTCAAAGAAAGAAATTATTTTCCTGGAATTTAACAATAAGTTTCTTGGAAATTGTTACATATTTTTATTCTTTTGCATTTTCCATCATGAGATGTAATGCTCATTAAAGTTTTAACTTGACTCATTGAAAGATAAAACAAATAATTCTATTCGACGACGCGCGTCATTGTTGAATTTCCCGCGACCTTAGCGAGCGTTGAAAAGCCGTTTAGCGCCCTTATTTTACGCCACTGCGGAGATTCTCGGAAGGTGTCGCCACCATATTTTGCGCATTTTCTTATATTATTAAAAAAATCGTCGTTTATTTGTTAAATAAATAATTTAAGAATAAAAATCTGATTTTTTAACGTAAAACCGTATAAAAAAAGTTGTTACTAATCGCAGATTTATAAAAAGCGAGGTGTCGCCGCGAGTGACTATTCGTTCGTTCCGAAGGAACGGCATTGTGAGCCATAACGACTGTGCGACACGGTAAATTTTATCGTCCATTTTCACGTCCTGTGTTATTCGTACCCGGGAAATTTTCTTCTCGCCTCAAACAAATCCGGTAAATTTTTTCGAAAAGTAAGCCACGCACAGCGTCAACCGATCTTATTTCTCATTGCTAATTCTTTCGACGCGGAATCTTATTTGATGAACTATTTTATCCGGAATCCAGAGATTTTTATCCGGCGCGTACGTCGTGTAAAGGGCGCCATTCATCGTGCTAACTTTTTCGAGTTTTCGGCGTGGTTGTTAGATGCACGCGGTACCGGATTTTAACGAATATTCGCCGGTCGAGATTCATTCCAACGTCGAAAAAATCACTTTTTTCATTTTTTTAAAAACGGTATTTCACAATCTGCGCTAACCTTTCTCATTGTTCAACGCTTACCGGCGCCAACGCGATTTCTCGATCTATCCACGTTTCGGAGTGTATTCGCAGAATACTGCGATTTTTTCACATTTTTCAAAAAAACTACTATTCCGCGTATTCGTGCTATTAGTTTTTTCAATTAAAAAAAATCCAATTTCGCTTGACGTTTCCGATTTGACGTTTTTCCAAGACACTCGGACATTTTTTACTCAAACTTCCAATTTCCTAACCCCAAATTTTTTCCCATATCGCCGGATGTGGACCGTTGTATAATATTTTTGAAACATACGCGTAAATTCATCAAAAGTACAATAAACCAAAAATATATTGATATTCGCAACAAAAATCATACACTTTTTAAATCGTTGACGATTCTAATCGACATTAATTATGTTTTTAGATAAAAATAAATAATTTTTTGTTTGTTTCGCAGATTGTTAACCTTGTCGAAGGAACTTGAGAAAAAATAAAAATGGCGCAAGAGGCGGACATGCCAACTTTCAAGTGTGTCCTTGTCGGGGACGGAGGAACTGGTAAAACGACTTTTGTCAAACGTCACTTGACGGGAGAGTTTGAGAAGAAGTATGTGGCGACGCTGGGTGTGGAGGTGCATCCGCTGATTTTCCACACCAACCGTGGGCCCATTAGGTTCAATGTATGGGACACCGCGGGACAGGAAAAGTTTGGCGGTCTTCGTGATGGCTATTACATTCAGGGACAATGCGCTGTCATTATGTTTGACGTTACGTCTCGTGTGACGTACAAAAATGTCCCCAACTGGCACAGAGATCTGGTCAGAGTTTGCGAAAACATCCCCATTGTACTCTGCGGCAACAAGGTCGACATTAAGGACAGAAAAGTCAAAGCCAAGAGCATTGTTTTTCACCGGAAGAAGAATCTTCAGGTAAACACATTTCTTTCAATTTTTCTATTTGTAAATATGACATTTTCCATGATGATTCGGTATTCTTATGAATCGTGAAGACACAAAACTGTCCCTCTAATCTGAAAACTTGTTAAATAATTGTTCATTGCTTTTCCATTATTTGTTAATTTTTCTAATATTATTGTTGTATCTTTGTAACAGTACTACGACATCAGCGCCAAGAGTAACTACAATTTCGAAAAACCGTTCTTATGGCTGGCGAGAAAATTAATCGGTGACCCGAACTTGGAATTCGTCGCAATGCCGGCGCTCCTCCCGCCGGAAGTGACGATGGACCCTCAATGGCAGCAACAAATCGAGAAGGATCTCAAAGAGGCACAAGAGACGGCATTGCCCGAGGACGACGAGGACCTCTAGTTGTATTAAATTATAAAGCAAAAAAATACGCATTAAATTTCCAAAATTTTTTTCCAATGTCCCGAGGCATGGCCTAAGCGAGTTCAAGGACGCGTTTTTGGCTCGATCCGGATCTCTTTTTCTTCAAGCAAATCACACGTTCAGTAAAAACATTGTTACGATTATACGCTTCTTGAATGAAATCAGTCAGTTCCTGAAAAACCGGAAGTCCTTTTCAATTAAATTCCAGTCTTCAACCAACTGGCGGGCATTCTCCGAAATTGAAAAAAAAACAAACATTGTTAAAAAGCTTCGATATAACAAGCGACTGTTCTTCGCGGAGAAGCTGAATTTGTCGAGGAAGTGAAAAATTGTGCATACTTCTCATTTTTGTGAAGGAAAAACTACTTCCGTATCTCTGAACTTGACGAAAAAACGTCGAAAAAAAGAAATAGAATCACTGAAAATGCCTCGAGAAAGATAAGAAATTAACGAAATACTAGAGTGTTCCAGTGTAATAGAACGAATGTTTTTTTCCTTGATGGAAGTGAAGAAAAATGCCGTTTGTAGTCTGTTTACGTCTGCCCCTCGAAATAAACTGTTTTGTGGGCTCTTTATTATTTTTATAAGCGAAGATGAGAAAAGGTAAATGTATGATTTGTTCGAAGTCTTAAATTATGAGAGAACGTTTTTTCCTATAATACAGAAAATTAAAAAAAAATGAATACGCAAAGACTCGAATCGTTTGCGAGAAGTGGGAAAAAATGCAAAATTATTGGTGAGTGTCTTACCATGCCCCTCCACACACACACGGACCATGAAAAAAAAGAGAACTCGAGTGTGCTGTGTTGATCTAGATTAAATATTAAAATTACTTCTCAACGAGCATCGCGCGTCTTGTAATGATTATTGAAGCCAACTGAGAAAAATTGTAAATTCATTTTTCTGCTGTGCCCAAAAAATGGGACACGCCTGTGAAAATGAGCAAAATGAAATAAAGTTTACATTGTGTAACGCTGATGTCCGAATTTAATAATAGAAAAAAAAAGAAAATCAAAAATACAGGGTTCAAGGTAATTTTATTCAGTTTTCTTGAAATCAAAGTTTATTTGACATGTGATGCATTCTACATCGTTTCATGATGAAAAGTTGTCACAACTTTTCGGATTATAAAATTCTAATTGACCAAACAATGGTCTTGAAAAATCAAAGTTGTACACTTTTCAAACATATTTCAGTGAAATTACACTTCTCATGTTATTGAAGTAATAAAAAAAAATCAGGTTCGCGAGGACGACAGGGACCGTTCTTTAATCGTCATTCGGTGAAGGCTGATCTCACAGGAATGTGGATTCACTTTCGGACATACTCGCCGTTGCCGGAATGGCGATTTTTTGCGACAAAATTCATTTTTTTTTCTTTCACAAAAGTTAAATGCCGCCCCGTTTAATCATCTTTTTTTATACTACACCGAATTATTAGAATACTTCTCGGAGTACGTTTTTCAAATTAATCACACATTTTGATGTTACTTTAGGCATTCGCCGCCATCGTCGCTTCTCTCTTCTTCTTACCCGCGAGCAACGCTACTCGCTCGTGTTCGTTAAGGTCTTTCAAAATTTGCGTTATAACTCCAGTTCCTAATGTTTTTGAACCATCTCGAATGGTGAAACGCTGACCTTTCTCGCAGACCATGGGTTTCACGAGCTTGATTATCAGCCTGGAAGAAAAATGATTCTTTTATCAATATTTTAAGTGAAATTGAATAATTTTGCAAATATGGTAAGCAAACTATTCATTATAATTGAAAAGTGTTAAAAGTTATTTATGTAATTAATTTTAAGAGAGCCTCTTCTGATCTATAATTTTTTCAATTTAATTAATATAATTGTCTTTGTTAAATGTCACGAGCTGGAAACTTTTTCAATCGTTCGATCGAAAAAAAAATACATTTCTCTTTCAATCGAAACTTTTGAGACATCCTTGAGCATAGTTCAACTTCGTGAAAGACTCACTTTGCATCTTCTCCGGGCATCGCCATATTTTTTTCAGGGATCATCAGAGAGGCAGCGCAATCCCACGTCTTACTGAAAATCTGGCCCTGCATGTAAGACGAAATGGGCTTTTTGCGTCCGCCCTCCTCAAAACTGAGAATGTAAACCTGTGCTTCGACGTGATCGTGAGACTTGAATGTTCCCGGCTTGCACATGATCATTCCTCTCCTGACCTCCTCCCTCTTGATACCGCGAACGAGGGCGCCGAGCTGGTCTCCCGCATGAGCCTCGGTCAGAATCTGGTGGAACATCTCGATGCCGGTTATGGTGCTCTTTATCGTTTTGTTGTATCCGATGAACTCGCAGTCCATTCCTTTCTTCACGATTCCACGCTCGAGTCTTCCGGTGACGACGGTTCCGCGTCCGGCGATCGAATAAACACCTTCCACGGGCATGGAGAAGGGCTTGTCGAGATCTCGGACCGGGGTAGGGATATTTTTGTCGATGGCATCGAGGAGTTGCAAGACAGATTCCTTGCCGATTTCCGGACTCTTTCCCTCGAGGGCCATCAGGGCACTGCCCTTGATAACTGGTATTTTTTCCCCGTCGTAGCCCATTTCTGTCAGCAATTCTCGCATTTCCATCTCCACGAGCTCCGTCATTTCGGCGTCCGCGGCATCAATCTTGTTGATGAAGACGACAATGTTCTCGATTCCGATCTGCTTCGCGAGCAACAGATGCTCCCGCGTCTGCGGCATCGCCCCGTCCGTCGCCGCGACGACCAAGATCGCTCCGTCCATCTGCGCCGTTCCCGTTATCATGTTTTTTATGTAATCCGCATGTCCCGGACAATCCGTGTGGCCGTAATGTCGACTGTCCGTCTGGTACTCGACGTGAGCAACGTTTATCGTTATTCCACGCGCTTTCTCTTCAGGCGCATTATCAATCTCACTGTACTCCTTTGCCTGGGCCATTTCTTTCTCCGCGAGAACTGAAACGTACGGAAATAACAGTTAAGAAAGTTCATTTGATAATTCGTATGACAAGTTCTATGAAAAATCAACAAATGAATAGAGATGTTACTCAATATTATATAAAATTATCAAAAATGTTTCATTTTCGATTTTGAACACAACATTCTTAATCATTAATAAAGAATATACTTTTTGTTATAGAATTGAAAAAAGAAGAATCGACTTTTAAATGCTTACCTTTGGTAATAGCTGCTGTAAGAGTGGTTTTTCCATGATCAACATGGCCAATTGTGCCGACGTTGCAATGCGGCTTGTCTCTGAGGTAAGTTTTCTTTTCTGCATAGAACCTGTATTGTGTCGCAGCTGGGAGAAAGATCTGACTGCACAGGCGATTGGAACGATGCTGAAAAAAGGAAAGATTGGTTTATTTTTTTATAAAACTACACAATCTTTTATCACATACTGGTCATAACATATTAATGCAGAGATTTATAAGAAAAAAAAAGCACAAGTAGCAAGACCAAGAAAGAAAATTTAATCAATATTTTCGAAGACTTACACATCTGGCTAGATGTCGACCTTGCCAAATTTGTTTAACAGTACGTCGAAAAACTGTAAGAAATGAAAAAATTCGTAAATTGCGTTACATTCAATAATGGAAATACGCATCGTAAAACTGTAACATAACCTCTCGTGCATGCGATAATACTCGTGTTCTGGAATCTTCGTCATCGTAAAAGATCGATAAATTATGATGGGAAATAATCGTAATTTTTTCGAACACGTGATGAGTTCATTGAAAATGAATGATAATTCGTAAATAATGCATAATCTTACCGGGAGTGAAGATCGCCCTAGCCGTAACCAAAGCCATGATTTTTTTACTGATCCAGCAAAAGGTGGAATGGAATCGCCGTATCGGTGAATGTAGAGAGTCGCCGCCAGAGACGCCACCGACGCGCAAAAATCATTTCACTGTCGGAAAAGATTACGTAATTGCGAAAAGATGAATTATTTTCTTAAAAAATATAGTAAACGGAATAAAAACTTTCAAATCGTTTTATCAAAAACTTATTACAATTACTCGTTCGTCGTACGATAGTCAGAAATTTCAGCTTTAAATTACCCGCCATCGAAACTTGAACCACGAACGTGGATTGGCTATAGCAATAAGGAAGCTATAAAAAAAATATTATGTATACAAAATTTTTATTGAACTTCTAAATTAAATGGGAAAAAAATGAAAATTGATTAATAAATGGCAAAATTATTTTTCCTAGGATTTGAAATATCAATAAAGTTCTTTGAGACTTCGATTCGTGAGAGACTTTTTTTGCTCTTCGTTCGACTTCAACGGTGAAATTTGAGATTTGTAAACACAACGAATTCGAGTTTGGATGATAGAGCAGAGAGTGTATAAACACACAATTGAGATTTTGGATAATACAACAGAACTCGGCTTCGTGTCGACGTCTCAGTTTTGACCTGGCAGTTCAAAGAGAACATTCGTGATAAAATTTCACGAGTTATCGCGAGACGTAGAAGTCATTGAAAAATTATTTATCCAATTTTCCTATTGCAACGAACGCGAAATCGAATACGCCGCGTATTCGCATAGTGGAAATCGCGTTTTTTTTTTCACAAATCGCGACTGTCGCGCTTTCTCGGCTGAAATGTGAGTGATACGAATTCAATCATTTCCGCTTTATCTCAAGCGCGTAACGAACAAGTACGATTTCTTTGTTCTTCCTTTGTTGTTCGTCGGCACGTGTAGACGTTTGAAGAAGCTGAGAATTCGCGAAAGAACGAATTATTTGTAAAGCAGTTAAGATCGAGATTTATCAGTATCAAATATTTTATTTTTATTTCAAGTTTTTATTCAGAACTGATCGAATAAAAATAAAACCGCGGTAGTTTTCTTCCTTCCTGAAAAGTACCTTCGCTAACAAAAGAATGCTGCCAGCAGGCGATTTTGGGCAGGACAGGTAGTAATAAATTATTTACTCGATCTACCAATTAAATTATGTCTTATTTTGTCAAATGAGTTTTTTCTTAAATAAAATTTTTCAAGTCGAGTTTTGGAAATTTCTCAGTTTCACTTGACCTTGAAGCAAAGTAAAATTAAAAAAAAAACATGTTTCCAGGGCCGACGATCCCTACGTCTTGTTCGTAAATAATTTGCCAGTAGAGCTGACCGAGGTGAACTTCTTATTTTTAAAATTTACTTTTATTTTATACTGATTTCTTCCATCGCTGCCATGCAAACTGAATCATAAATTTTTCCTAATTGTTATAAGTTTTGATTTGCAAAAAATCGTGCAAATTTTTTGCCAGGTGGGAATTCGTCAAATGTTCGAATCTTATGGAAAAGTTGGAGATATTTTTACCACAACAAGAGGCACCTGGGCTTACGTAAGTTACAAAACATACAAGGACGCTGAGCTTGCCATAAGAAAACTGAACGGACAAGAGCCGCTGAGGCTGCATGTTGCCTTTCGAAAAAGAAGAGTACACGAAGAAGATCCTGATCGAAAAAAGCAACCCAGTGTATACGTAGATGACCCGATTGCTTCGGGAAATGTTGCCGCCGCCAATGCTGCAGCCGAAGCTGCAGAAGCTGAGCCGAGGCTGAGCACGTGTGGCTCGTAAGATTGAGAAGAATTTAATTTTCCTATCTTTTCTTTAAGATATTTATATTATTGTCTTAATTTATGAAATTTTTAGGGCCACTCCCTTTGCTGGTCGAGCAGTAAAGCCTGAAGAACTTGCCAAGTTTGCTAGGGTGCTTGATAACATTTCTTCTGCGGTGGATGCAAATTCCATATATCCCACCGACGCTGATGACAATATATACAATCCTTTCGAAAATATAGCTCACGCCGAAGCAAATGCTTTATGGTCAAGGTAAATAAGCAGCTTAGGACTCTAATTTTTTTTTAATCCCATTAGATTTGCGTTCACTCAATTCTTTGCTACATTTATTTTTTTGCAATTTTCAGAGGCTGTATGTGCATTGACGCTAGAGGAAGAAAAATCGTAACTTTGGGACGCGGATTCAATAAGTATTACATTCCGGACGTTTCGTACCCTCTGATCGAACAGCAGATTGCAGCTATGCACGAAAAACGACAAGCCGTAACTAGCGTTAATTCTGAAATAAAATTTATGAAACACGTGTGAGACTATTTTCTCAATTTAATATTATATTTAAGCGTCCGCACGATCCCGAGAAAGAGAAAGAACGGATTGCAGTCCGCGCGTGCCTTTACTGCAAAACAGCCGCGCTTCTTCGATGCTCAGAATGCTTGCAGCACTATTGCTCTCGAAAGTGCCAGATGAGTGATTTGATGCGACACTTCGGCGAATGTACACGATGCCCGTTAGTTATTTTTTCAAAATTATTTGTAACAAAGACGATATTATATTTTGTAGATGAATTTATAAAATAATGTGACGTTACAGAAATCTTGCTGTAGATTTGGAAGGATTGGGCTTGACTGGGACCACAGACGATGGTAGTACGTCGTATCGAAAAAATCGTAGCTCGAGCTCGGATCCAATATTTTCTCCTCGTCCTCCGAAAAAATCGGCGATACCGAAGCCCGGAATAGAAGCAAGCCCCGAAGAAGAGTTAAGAATGATTGAGGAACAACAAAAGCTGGAGGAACAACGAAAGTTGGAACAACAGAGGACGAAACCGAAATGGGCAGAAAATATACCAGCTAAAGAACAAGCACTGGCTTCAGCTCCTAAGAAAGGACCAATCAGTCCTACGGAAAGCGAAGATTTTTCATCGGGGAGTATCCAAGCCCAGGCCGAGGTTCACGCGCGTCCAAAATCAGCCAGCCCAAGAGACCCGAAAAGCAGCAGCACACCATCGGAAACAAAAATGTCCAGTTCCTATCTTCAAATGGAAGAAGCTCTTGCTTTTACGAGAGAATCGCGAACCCAGATGGAGAACGTTGATGCAATATCAGAAGCGTACAGCGGTCGACTGATTTCAACGAAAAATTATGAAAAAGTTCGCGTCGTTTACCTTATGAAAGATAATACTTTCTGGGTCCAAAAGGTCGCGGATATTCCCGCATTTGCGGAGATGATGGATGACTTGCTCAAGGTAGCGGACAACTTGCCTAAAGTAACAAATTTGAAGGTCGGCAATATGTACGCCACGACGTACGAGGGAATTTGGCACAGAGCGACGATCGTGACTTTGAATCCAACAACGGTTCTATTCGTTGACTATGGAAACACAGAGGAACCGCAGACGGATGACTTCCGCTCGCTGGAAAAGTTCGATAAACCCTATCCCCCCTTCGCTCTTCACTTACAATTGTCTCCGCACTCGAATTTGAAAAACATCGTAGTTGACCTCGAATTCTCCGCAAAAATGGTTAAAATCGACTGTACGGGACTTATACAGGTTCTTGACCTAGAAACCGAAAAGCTTTCGTACACACCACCAAAAGGAGTGGTTGCAAAGGAACCGGTGCCAAAAGTCGTCGGGGGCAGTTTATCACAGCTGCTGAAAAACAGAGAGGAGACAAATTTGATGGCAGACCATTCAATCGACAAGTTCAACGTGGGTGACGAAGGAGTTATCTTGTTCTTTTTCCCACTGAACCACAATTCCTACACCGGCGTTGTTATGCCCACCGATATGGTTGAAGATTATATGAACCTGACTGATCAAATGCAGAAAGATTGCGGCGAAGCTAAAACGCCGGATTACAATTTACTCATTGGAGACTTTATTTGCGGCTTCGATGGCAACACGTGGTACCGAGGCCTCGTCGAGTCTTACGGGCCGCCCTTGCGAATCGCGGCCGTGGACGATGCCTGTCTGATCCCTGTCAACAAATTCACATCGATTCCCAAACAGTATTCGAAAATGTGCATTTTCGGATCCATCGTTACCTTCAGCGGTACTCTTCCAACCATTGAAAAGGGCACTATTGCTCAGTTCAAGGTACACGAAATTGATGAACAATTCGGACAAAACAACTTGCAAGTTGTTCTTTTTGAACCAAAGGAATTGAAAGACGTGACTGTAACTTTGACGAAGTGGCAAGCATCTCCCGAGCAAAGAGGCGTTCAAACCGTGCCATTGGAAAACAATTGCAAGGTTCGAACTTCCTTCGACTTTTTTCTTCGCAATAATTTCTTTTCGTATGCAAAAATTTTATATATTTTTAAAAATATAATTCATTTGTTAGTAATTTTCTAAATTATTTTTAGGTCATCATCTCAGCTTACAGAAGCGAACGCCTGGTGTATCTTCGACGTATCGATCCCGAGATGAATGAACGAAACGAGCTCATCCTTCAAAAGACTTGCAAACTGGCAGAGAACGGTACGTTTTACAAATACTTTTCAGATCTTATTTTTAAGGGGTTTCGATACACATAACGAAATAATAAAAATTCGTTCAAATTTGGAGAGGATATTCTTCTTTCATATGAAATGCGTAAACACGAATTTTTTAAGAATTTTCGTCTAATTATTTTCCGAACAATTGAATTTTCTGAATTTACATAAATTTGTTTAGTGGCAAAGAACGTTCTTTCAAATTTTCATCTTAATAAATCTTAATAAATTTCGATTCCCTATACTTTTAACTAACTATACTTACTTTTATTTATTTTCGCCAACGATATTGAAACCCCTTAAATGAACCTTTAAAAACAAATACGTATAATATCCTACAGCACCAAAACTGAAAAATCGACCTGTGATTGGAGAACTGGTATTCGCACAATTCACCGATAACAATTTTTACCGCGCAATCGTGACCAAGTACTTTGAGGAAAAAATTTCCGTGTCTTACATCGACTACGGTAACATGGAATTGACAACGCTCGATAAATTGAGAGAAATGCCTACAGAACTTAAAACTGTACGTAGAAAACCGACTACACGTTTTATTTAACTATTTTAATTGTAAGTTTTATTCTATTGCGAGTCTTTTGTTTCGTTTTCAAGGAAAAAGGATGCTGCACGAAGGCCGTGCTGAAGGGCATCACTACCGACGAGCCACCGACAAAAGAAGTTCACGAGTACTTGGGTCTCCTTGCCGGCAACGAAGAACCGTTGCTATGTACCTTTGAAGGAACTTCACCCAAGGACGGAGTGATACTGAAAACCTTGAAAGGCGAGATCGTCAATGATGTGATCAATCGCCTCATGATTCCCTCGTGGCAACGTGAAGATCCATCTAAAAGTATGTACCAAATTAATCAATTTTTCCTCTCGTACCGATGAATTACTATTAGGATAGTTTTCGACAAGTACTTGACAACTTTTATTGTATATTTTGGCAGATTTGAGTTGCTTCATGTTCGATAAACTCGAAGTTAAGCCCCTCGGAGATGTGGGTGAAGTCATCGAAGCGGTACTGCTCAGCACGAACGAACCTGGCTTCAAATATTCGCTCGTTCGACTCGACCCAGAGTACATAAACTACGTCTCAGCAGATTTGTGCGAATCGGTAAGATAAACTTAATGACATAATGTTCTGACATTCTACCTGGTTTTTTAAATTGAATATGGTGTTAAAATAAATGTATGCAAATTTATCGCAAATTATTATACAAGTACAAAACTCCTTGATTAAAAAAATGTAACATGAAATATAAATCAAAAGGCCGTGTGATTCACGATTCTGATTCTGTTTCAGTTGAACAAATACGCTGAATCAAGAAAAGAACACTACATTCCAAGGTTTAACGAACTTTGTGTGGCGTTTTTCGAAACATCGTGGTACCGCGGAGTTTGCATCGACCCTTCCACGATATCGAATCATGTCCTTATCCAGTTCGTCGATTATGGAAATGTTGCCGCCGTCGAGTACAAAAATATCAGAGAATTCACGAAAGACTTTATGAATGTACCAGCGATGGCCGCCAATTGCCTCGTGAAAAGTTAGTCCGATCATTATTATAAATTTGTCCTCTGTTTTTCCTATCGTTTAAATTAAATGAACTTTTTTTTCTAGATCTTGGACTTCGCTTGGAGGATGGACGAATTCCGGAAAAAACGATTGAAAGATTGAACGTGCTCGTGCCAGAGAACAGACCTGTCCGAGTGAAAATATTGAAAAAATCTGAACCAGATACCCAAGAAGTAACAGGAGATTACGAAATCGAGTTGCCTGAGGTCAAACAAAAACTCGTAGAGGAAGGCCTCGCAACGCTGAGACTGTCTTAAAAATCTTGGAAAAAATTATTTTTATAATTTTCGTTTTTATCTCATTTTTTCATACAGCGTATCAAATTGGAAAAGAAAATCAAAGATTTATTTTCAAGTCCTAAAGTTAAGAAAAATTTTTGATAACATATCAGACAGGAGATTCATATTTTTTTTTACTTTTCGACTCAACAACGAACATAGAAGTTCGTTGTCCAGTACGAGCAAAATTTATTTTCGATCGTATCCATAAAAACTTATGTTTGCGTTATTTTGTGATAAGAAAGAAAAAGAAAATGTTGGAAAAGAGTGTTCTCTAATAAAGTAATCCCAGTTGATCGAAAAAAACGTTCAGTATCGATCCGGAAGTAAAATATTAACACGTACCTTCTATTATTAGGCACAAAATGAATCTTCGCTAGAGGAACCTCAGTATCCTGTCGACATTCGATAAAGCGTGCTTCTTGCGTCAACAGCTTGTGTGCGACTCCACCGGTCTTTTCAAGTGCAGGGGAAAAAAAATTCATTTGGGTCAACCATTTAGCGCGCGACGCTCTCGAGTTTGTACACGGTGTCTAAAGTTTATTTTTCGCAATTAAACACCCTGCGGGTGCAAAGAGGACGGATGGCGTGTCGAGGATCATAAAAAATATTACGTAGTTTATTTCTACATCGTTGAGAAAACGTTTTCCGTATTAAATGACCAAATAAATGAAGACTTCGAATTTGACGCTTCCAAGCTTATTCGTCACCCCGTGTACATGTCATCGCGACCGCAATTAGTCCCGTTGTATGAGTACCTCATTAAAGCGGAGGGAAAGAAAGAGTGAAAGAGCAAACTGGCTCGAGCTCGTCACTCCCGCGCACACACTCTCGACGTCCACTTTTCTTCACAATGCTACAGACGTCCGGAGAAAAAGTCTCAGTTGCCTGGTATTACTCACTGAATTCGGATGTGTTTTTCCTCACCGTCGAAAGTTACGGCTCGCACGATTTCATTAATTTCCTCCTGCTCGGGAAAAAAAAATGTACAGCGTTCACGTTGCACCAAAATCATCGGACCATCCGAACCCTTCGGGATGCCCGGAGACCGAAGTCCTCTTCAAGGGTCATCGACGACGAGAGTCAATCCCTCTGAGAGTCATGAATTACATTCGCTCGCAATTCCAGTCATCGGACGTCAGTGGCAAGTAGCCAAACTATTAAAAGAGTCAACAAGTGCAGTAATCATTTTTTCTTTATTAATGTAGTTATAAAAAACTTAGTGATTTCTATACAAGTGACGTACATTATAGATAATAATATCGTTCGTTCTCGCTCTCAGAGCATACTTATGAAAATAAGTGCAGATTTGTTTTTGCCCTTAAAAGCACATTGCGCACTTCACAGAGGATAAGCAGGAATGCTTGTTTCTTAACGATAAATGCACTAGCAATGAATATGATTACGAACTGTGAAAATGAATACTGTATGTTTTTCAAGAAGTTGAGCCTGTTAGTGATGTCCGTAGATGTTATATTTATTTATTTATTTTTTTAGTAACTCATGTCAGTGAAGTTGTCGATCGCTTGTTCGTCGATAGAGTTCCCGGCAGTGTCCCTGACGGTGGAGAAAAGATCGTCCTCGTGCCCGTCAGTGGCCAAATCAACGCTCTGCAAGGCGTTGTCGGAATTCACGGGATAATTCGTATAGTCGTAAATCCATACGTCGTTTATCGAGCTCTGACTGGAGTCGTCGGAAACCCTCGTCTCGTAATCGTTCTCGTTCGAAACCGCTTCTCGGAGTTCCTCCTGGAACTTTTGATCGAAAGCGTTCGACGAGCTGCTCACGTTCGCCAACACCATCCCGGTCGACGAGTCGTTGTAAACGAGAACGTTCGGAGTGAATTGATGCTGTCTGTTCTCCGCCTGCGGATTGTTTTGCGCATTACAACCCTCGTTTCCCTCGACTCTCTGCGTCACTATAGGCTGCGTGTAACAATAAACGCACGACGTCTCGTTTATCTTCGAACTGTCCACATTCCCGTTCACATTATGAAGATTCAGTATCGTTTCCAGCTTTCCGTTCGAAGTTGGCGTTGCGTTCATGGGCCACCTGGGCCAGAAAGACTCCAAAACGCCTACTAAAAAATCCAATATAAATTCTTCTGCAAAATGTCTTCCATTCGAAAAATAATAGTAAAAAAAAAGTAAATCAATGTACCGTTTGAAACAGATTGAAAATTCTCGCACTCCTGTCGTTGATAAGAATCGATCGGTCTGGAAAAGTTAGCCATTGCCTGGTTGTTGTCATTGTGGTACTGAGAATAACACGTAGAGTTGAGTTTCGCGTCGTTATTGTTTTCACGATGACGGAATGTATTTTCTTTGGCATAAATTTCGTCAACGAGGTGAGCGGGGAACATCTGAAGCTCGGCATGGCCGGAATTCTGAATTGCCTGAAAACCGTTCGTTTTTTGAGACGCGTATTCTCTATTGGAATCAACGATCGGCTGAGGATAAAATCCTTCGTTGGTCGACGCGACTCGCGCGGACGGAAATGCTTGTGTCTCGGGCCAAGCGAAATGTTGAACGGGCAAAGTATTCTGATTTTCTTCGTAATTAACGGGCTCACTCGTTTCGTAAAACGGATATCTCCGATCACGAAAAAGCTGCCTTGAATTACCGGCGTTGTTCTCGTAATGAATCGCGTTACAGTTTCGAGAATTTATAGCGTGCTGTTCGGCGTAATTTGCGTCGCGAGTGAGAAAATTGTTCGACGCTATCCATTTCTCGCAATTCGACTGAATCGCCTGGTATCCGCCGAAAGAATAGTGCTGAATCTCCTGGTTCTCGATGTTGGCGTTACCGTTCGGCGCATCGGAATCGTAAGCGTTCTTCGAGCGATAATAATTAATCGTGTTGTTGTTTTCCCAGACTCTGTCGCTCTCGATCTCGGAATCGGCAGTCAAGGTGTCAGAATCGTCCAGAGGATTATTATTCCTGTTGGCATGTTGATCTAGCGACCAAATTTTCTGAATCCCTGCGTCCGGAGTCGCGATCTCACCTAAATTCGCTCCAGCCGGAGCTTCCAACAATTTCTTCAATAATTCAGACCTGGATTGATTGTCATTCTGCTCTTCCAGTACTTGCAACTCTACTTGGGTAGAGATGTAACTATTGGAAGTCTGAATGCCAAATTTACCAGGATTTACTTCTGCACCTGCCGATGTCAGAACCGAAGATACTGGGCCCATTCTGAGGTCAACGATCGACGGAGATCTTCCCATCTCATTGAAAGTTCTGTAACTCCGATAAGTATCCCTCTGCATCTGCCGCAGTATGTAATCCTGGAATTCAGTGTAATTTGGTGATTTCATTCTTTCTTCTTCCTTTTCACAAAATGTTATTTCTTCCTCCGCACCTACCTACAAAGTCAATCATTTCTACCATGAAATATATTTTTTTTTCTTTTTTTTTTGCAGTTATTAAAAATTTTTGCCCAAATCCCTTTATAAAACGATTTTTCATTTTTCAAAAATACAAAAGCTTGCGCAATAATTTCCAAGGAATCAAAGTACCGCGATATTTTCCATCGAGGTTAACCAAAGAAAAGTTTCTCATCATATGATTGTTCATCGCACGGCCATATTGAACTTTCGATTCTCGAATTGTGAAAATGTCGAAAAAGAGAAACGAATAATTGAAGGCTGGATTCGCGAGCGGATAATTTGATTTAAAAAGAAAAAAAAAAGAAGAAGAATACGATAATGCCAAAAATTTACCCATTCGTACAGCGGCTGTCTCGAGTAAATACAATCATTATTGGAAAACGCATATTTCGAACTGTGGTCGATCGGCGTCGAGGATGCGTCGGTCGGATTGAGCTTCTGTTTTTTGACTCTCTTCTTCCGCGTCTGTTGAACCTCGACTAGCATTCGGCTGGCCTCGACCTCGTTTCCACTTTGAATCGCTTGTAACGTTTTTACGAGCAATTGTTTCTGAACGAACGACATTTTGTATGAAAACGAACATTCCAAGATAAATAAAAAGTTAGCAGAAGATTTGGAGGAACCGAATAAGATGATTGCACGCGAAATTCGTTTTACGAATTTCTCGTCTGACGGACGAGAAAATTCTGACGGGATCTGCAATCGAATCTCATTGAAAGTAACAGGCGTGTATCCAGATTCGTCGGAAGAATCGTCGAATTTTATTCCTTACCTTGATATTACCGGGCACCCGGTGCAAGTGGGCGAGCGCTTGAAGTTCCTTGTAGGATAAATGTGAAAGATCGCTCGTCTCCTCCATTTTTTATTCATGAAATATTCTCAAAAATCAACAGTTAAAAACACCGAATACGCTTACAATCGAGGGCTGAACGTGATTACGAACATGCCCTGATTACGTTTACGAGCGAGTATCGAGGAGATTATTTTGCGGATATCCCTTTGTTCGAGAGTGCGCGATCATAAATTTCACTAGAAAATCGTCTGCTAATAGACTGGGATGCCTCCCCGCGGCGCTCGCTAAATGTATAACGTTTCACGGAATTTTTTTTCTTCGATTCCCAAAATCGCGTATACATATCTAGAACGAATGCGAAGTGGGGGAAGAAGACGCGAATTTTAAAATTTTTCGTTCCTAATTAATTGACACTTTCTATTTTAATAGATATCGATTAAGTGTTCGCAAAGTTTACATCTTTTTGCTGTTATTTTCATTTTACGAGGTTCGTTTCGTATGAAGATAAATATGATACAGTCCCACCTCCGAATAAGAGATCAAAAGACCCGAAAGGGAAAAGTTTTTCTTATATATCGCATTCCCCCACCAGGCGCGCGCTTCGCGCTCACTACCTCTGTCTATCTCTCTCTCTTTTCCGCATGCCATCCTCTCAACAAGATACCCGTTCGAACGCTCGACGCTCGAACGCTGCAACTTTGTATTCACATCGCACATACAAAATGTTTGCGAAAGCGCGTGGACGTTTACATAGCGAATTTTTATTTCACGTTAGTATACACATAGTATTGAATATTATTGCGTACCAGCAGTATCTGAATTACTATTAACTATCGTACAATGACCGAGACTGTAAAGAAGCGTAAGAGATCAGACTCAAAGAGCTGGCTGTGGCCAAACGTAATCGATATACGTTTGAGGAAAAGAAAAAAATTTTGGAAGAGTGTAAAACCCTAAACTCTCGAAAACTGTGTATAAAATACGGCCTAAATAAAAGTGTTCTATTTTGCCCGAATAATCTCTCCCTGGCTGGTTTCTTAACCAGAGATTCCGCGCATGAAAATTTTTCGTGGCACGATCCGAGTATTTGCATTTCTGAAATTTTTATGAAGCGAAATGAAACGAAAGTACTTCAAAAGTATTATGCAATTTTCTCACGTCGATTTTTCTCTTCGATTGATTGAAAGTATTAATAAAACGTCAAACCCACCGGTTGAGATATTTTTCAATCGACTAAAAGCTATTTATGATTTATTCGCGTTACGTCAAAGATAAAAACTTAATTAATATAATTTATAATTTTATCATTTATATTATGATTTAATTATCGCACATTGATATTCATTTTGATAAAATAACTCGCGAGAGTCACGCGGAATACGATCAAATATTTCGAGCCACAAAAAATTCAGCCTCGTGAAGAAACCCTTTTAGAAAAATTAACAGAGTACGAAAAATTCTCTTTGCGAATTCGGTACCTGCACAAAGTAAACTCGAGAGTATTTGTCGAGTTTTTTTTTTAATTCATCATACAACGAAATTTGTTTAGAGAGCTCCGGGGCGTCGTTCACCCAAATCCTCGTTACAGCGAGTCCACTCAGAAACTCTCGTTATTATAAATAGTAAACGAGCCGTGTATAGCGTTTTCCCTCCCTTTCTGGAGCTTTTCAGAATAAAAAAATATTCCAGCGCGTAGTAACCTGAAAGAAAGGTTGAAACAGTAACACGAAAAAAAAGCAAGAAGAAAAATATAGCAAAAAGTAATAAAACTTGAGAAACAATGGAATTTCCTTTGTGATTAATCGCTCGAAGTGGCTCGGGGGAGTTTGACGAAATCTTTTTCCATCCAATAGCCAGGGAATGCGATGGATGGATGCACGAGCGAGCGTGAAGGTTACGGGGATCGATAAGGGAAGGGGGAGGAAAAAAAGAGACGACGATGAGTCTGTGCATCGGACGTGGTGAAAATCCCAGCGGGTCTGGACAAAACAATAACGTAGTTCGGATTGTTGTCCGGGGATAAGGAACACGTTCCGTAAACAGAGGAACGCGTCTTAATCTCGCGAGAACGAAGTATAGTAATGGGGAATGGAAGAAGAGGGGCTCGGAGCCGTGTCTCGTACGGAAAGGACAATTGGTCCCGAGCGTTACGAGATTGTATTCCACGCTCGGACTTGCGCGCAAGCACGGTGTCCCGTGCTTTTGCGTCGAGTGTGGGAGCCTCGAGTCGTTCACGGGCCGTTTCAGTCGGCGAACGTCACGAGAAGGAGGCGCGTCGTTCCTCGAGACGAGAATAAAAACAAAGCCCTAAAATACGCCAATTACTGATCGATCACCGTTATTTTGATCACTGGACGAGATGCCGAATCCCGGTGAACGCCGGGACAACGTTTCCCTCGTTTCTGGCTGAAAACCGCGAAGCCGGAGAGACACGTGGCTCGTCGTGGGAATCTCGTTGTTGTTTTTTTTTCTTTTTGTTTCGCGAGGGGAGGCGCATTGCCGAGGAGGAACCTAGCTTCGAGATCGATCGATCGAGGGTGACAGCCACGGAATGAAAGCACGTAAGAGCCGCGAAAAAAGTAAGTAAGAAACTGTTTAACACGAGACTCGAACGAATGAGTCAAAAAATATATTATTCACTGCGTAGAGCACTCGGGGATAATTTAAAAATCAAATATAAACGAAATATATAAATAAACACTCCTCTCGCTCTTCCTCTCTATCTTGTAATTTTATAGATTTTGACATTGTTGGTGTTTGTGTCTATTCTACGTATATATCTTTATGCTGTCTCTCTTCGGCAACGTTCTCTGACTCCTAATTTCGAACTGTACATACGTTTTCAATCAGCCTGAGCACGCTCGAGTTACATATTCAAGTTATCGTACCAGTCGACACTTGAGAAAACGAGGATCGTTACGCGCAGATTCGTACACGTCAATCCGTCGTCGGTCTTTCATCGATTCTTATCGAAATCCATTTTTTTTCCATTCTCTATTTTTCATCGTTAAAATGGAGTATTTTTGAGGTAAAATACTCTAACTAATATTTCGAATATTCATCATAATAATATATCCATGAACAATTGGAATAAATAATTTTTTTGTTATGCAGTCAACCATGTGAAACTCATCTGTTTAATTTTTTTCGTATCGGTTTTTCTCTTTTTTTTTATGTCATCTGTTGCACTTCTCGTCATGGTCGTCTCGATTTCAAAGGAAAACGTCAAGTAGTAAGATTCGATTGATTTCGACGTGGCAGAGTCTAAGAGTGCAGGGATGCGAGGGTATTCGCTTGGAATAATTGCCGTGTTCCAGTTGATTAGGATTTAGCATCGAGAACTTGCAAAGACGGTCGAAAGAAACTACGTCGTTTCCCATAATATTTTTAAAATTAAAAATTTACGATTATTCTGCGAAAAAAAATGTAATCGCTACCGGAGATATTCATAAAATTAGTCACTAATTGGAAAAAGTATTTCCACAGTTCCGAGCTTTAGATAAATTCACGAATGTAACTCGCGAAATTACGTGCCTTTGTTAACAAAGCAATGCAAATGTGAGCACGGTTACGATGAAACTGGATGACGGCGGTTATCTTAATTACGAATTGAAAGCGGGTCTTTGTTTAATCTCGCTCGAACTTCCTTTTCCTTGCCTGGATCCCATTCGTCTCGTTCCTCTCAGCTCTTTCCATCCCCTTTATCGCGTAGATTCCGAGCCGGAATAATCGTGTGCCCGGAATACATTATTCTCGTTTCCATTCTGTGAAATATTCCACGAATGCTCACCACCGGTTAATTCGATCAAAAATAAATTGCCGGAGCGCACGAAGCAAGAGCTCACTCGATTACTTCCAATTGTTCCTCGATCACGCTTCCAAATCGATCTACAACAAAAAAAACAGCAAAAAACCATCAATTTTACAATAAATCGAGATTAATTCTTCATCGAAGCACTCGTGACATTGACGTATTAAAAGAATTCACGACTTTTTTTTTATTGATAACGTTTTTTTTTCATGCAAAACCGATGACTGAAAATTTCATAAATGTTCTCATTTGAAAAATTGATAAGCGTTAGGGGCGAAGGATCCGAGAACTCGATAGAGTCGAGTGTCCATTAGCGCACCGCGTATACGCTAATGGACAAGGGTTACTTGAGGGGGTTCGAGTATGCAAGCAACCCGAGAGAGGGATGAGAACAGCGAGAGAGGGAGCAAGGGAGAACGGAAAAAAGAGAGAGAGAGCTCCGGCCCGGTTGTCATGGTGACCCGGATGCCCGGGATACGAGCTCTTTCTCTCCTCTCGGCACGTACTCACCGCAGACTCTTCACGACGCAGTAACATATATAAAAAATAAATTACGACCCTGCTTTTTATAGAATTATGTCCCTCGATGCGATTTAAAAATTCTCCCTTGCTCTTTACCCGACGTCGACGGCGAAGTAAAAAAGTTCATTTCCAGCTTACGTTAACGAAGCTTTGTTGCTAAATTGAGTTTCATCCGAGGTAATTCAATTTTAAACTTCAGAGTGATACAGATGGGACTTGTGTAAAATTGAATTCAGGATGAGTACAAATTTGCCCCTTATCGGATACAGAGATTAAAATAGAATTAGGATATGGAGGCACGATTGTTTTTTTTAATTTAAGATTGGAGCAATCATTCTTCGAAATCGATAATCCTCTCATTATTGTCATGTAAATAACCGCATACATCACTTTCCATTTCTATAGACTGCTGCATATTGCATGAACGAAGAAAAAAAATTTTGACAACTAGCCAATTGGCAAGGACTGCCTTGATGTTTTTTTTCCCCAAAAAAGAGAAAACAACGTTTTGTTAGAACGTTGCGGAAACAAGAAAAGCAAGCAACTTTAGCAACTTTTTTTCAGTAGAAAAGTAGAGCGAGTAGCAACTTTGACGTATAGTTCGTATAAATAGAGTTTTTTGAAATACATATTCTTGACCCAATACACAAATTCTTTAAACTCCAAATATTTCTCCACATTTTTCAGTATCCAAACATACGGTAATTTTTATTATTGAATGAATAATCTGAAAAAGTAGATCAAGTGAAATTTTATCGTCTTGCTTATCGATTGGACAATCCGTAGAAACAAACTTTTGGTAAATCAATTATTTGCGAAGTAGTTGATTACTTAAGCATTATTTTTCGATCGTAAGAATTGGAGACTCGACGGGGGAAGCGGCGAAAAAGGAAACTTATTGTCATTTTATTTCGATGAAAAAAACCCTGTTGTATTGATAGTATTTGTGTAATGCCTGGCATCTCTGCACTCTACCCTCTGGCACGTGTCCTGGCAAGAATCACACGAAGGCGAGCCAAGTATCGGTGAGCCCGAATGTGAGGAAAATTCGCGAATGAGAATCCTGCACTCGGTTGAAAATTTCGAAAAAAGTTGAGAATTTATAGACGGAAGTAGTATACGTACCTCGCACTCTCTCGCACCTCGACTGGGATCGCAACAGGCGGTTTTGTGACTGGTAAACGATCGAGCGTCACTACCTTTCTCTCTCTATCTCTCTTGACCGCAAAGGGTCCAAAAAACAGTCCGAAGGAGTTTAGGATCGGTTGAATCTTGCAGAGGACGAGCAAGAGGATGACGTGAGCATTTTGGGGGGTACTGCAGCAGCGAGTCTTGCCCTAGGTGGTCGCCACAGACCGGAAGAGCTTGCGACACTCGCCGCAACGACCAGATTCACCCGCAAGGAGATTCAGCTTATTTATCGCGGGTTCAAGCAGGAATGTCCCACCGGGCTCGTCGACGAGGAAGCATTCAAGCACATTTTTTCCCAATTCTTTCCCCAGGGTGGTAAGTTTCAACTGAAAACTAAATCGACAACGATTAAACAAATAAATTAAAGTAAACTTAGCGAAGAATGAAAAATACTCTTTCTAAAATGTTTGTATTAAAAAATTATTTAAACGCAAATACTGTTTAAAAAAAAGAAAGAATTTTAAAAGAATTGCTATAAAAAATGGGAATTCATTTTTCAACCGAGCACCTTTAGAGTAAAAAACATTGGAATTCACAAGTATGCTCTTTTTATAATGAAAATAAGGTTGTCTTAGTTAGGAACTGAAAAGAAAAGGTAAGAGACGGCAAATATACTCGGACGAAGCGGTGGTTCTCGAGTTGCCCAGGACTCTTCGAAATTTCCATCCGAGCAACTTTTGCTCTTCGTGTTTACCCCTCGCTCGAGAACTTTGTCGCTGCACCGTCTCGCACACTCTTGAAGATTTATCACCGCGAACGTCTTTCCGCTCGAGCGAACTCTGTGGAATTCTCGCATTCGCGGACTCAATCTTTCACTCAGAAAAAGTTTTCGCTAATCGCGACACATTCCCCGTCCTCTTCCTTGTTTTTCCTTCTCTTGATCTTCCCGAAAAATCATTCTTCTTTCAGATGCCAGCCAGTACGCCCACTACGTCTTCAATACCATGCAGACGAAGCCATCTGGAAAGATAAGTTTCGAGGTGAGAATTTTTTTAATACAACCTTATAGAGATGTATCAGTAATATTTTATTCAGTGGCTCATTGAATAAATTTTTGACATGTTGTTTTTAAGTGTACGGAAAAGTTTCGTGCCAAATTCGACAATGAAAAATGTATAAATTTTTGATTAAATATATTTGCTAACAGAAAGTCTACCTAAAATACAAAAAATTTGTCACTTTTTTGGTAAAAATATTATCGTTGGTAAAATATCTGAATTGAACGAATTGATTTTTCTTTTTTTTTCATGTTTCTAGACCGGAATCTCTGATTAATCAATAAAAATTCAGTACACACAATATAATAAACAAAATAAATAGTAATTACTACTTCTAAATGTTTTTTATCTACAAAAAAGGTTTCACGCATTTCCTTTTTTCCAGGAATTCTTATCGATTCTCTCGAAAGTCTCACGAGGCTCAGTGGAGGAAAAGCTCCAGTGGATATTCGGTCTTTACGACCTCGACGGTGACGGTTTGATCAGTAAAGAGGAAATGCTGGATGTCGTCGGTTCCATTTACGAGATGTTGGGACGTTACACTCAGCCACAAATCTCCGAGCCAGGATCAGCGGCCAGAGAACACGTGGATCGAATTTTTCACGTGAGTTTCCTTTTTCCTGAAAATATATTAAATATGTTATTATTTTTTAATATGACATTAATATTTTGTGACAATTTTTTTAACGTACCAAAAATGTTGATTATAAAAATGAGTTAATAAATGAATAATATTGTTTTTAGCTCATTGACGCGAACAAGGATGGAGTGGTGACCATCGAGGAACTCGTGCAGTGGTGTTCGAAGGACGAGCAGTTGCTTCGGAGCCTCGACACCCTCGACACGGTGTTATGAGATTCTTCTCTGCATCCCTTCGTGTCACGACGACCAGATGATGTCGTCGACGCATCGGGAAAAATTCAACTCGGCTTGCCCAGGAAACAACGCGACAAAGATGCAAAAATGGTCATCGTGCATTGAAAACAAAAAAAAATACAATAAGACACCGTTCTACCCGAGTCTTTCAAAAGCATCATCAGTATATCGAAAAAAGATAAGTATTATGAAATCGGTGCCAAATTTGCTCACATATTGAATTTTAATCTCCGATTCTACAAATTTGATCGAAAAATGTTGATTTTACAAAAGAAAAGGTCGAGACGTCATCTTTTTTCGAGGATTGAAAAAGTGGTGAGGGTCTTTGCATGCATATTCGTGGAGTCTGTTGACACTTGAAAGTTCTTTCGCGCTCCCTATTCAGAAAAAAAAGGAAATACTGGAAAAGAATTATTCTCATATCTGGACTCGTTTGGTCCGTTTTCTCGTTTCGCTGCCAATTCTACTACTTTCCCAATTAAAAATTTTTCTCTCTCGAGCTCTTATTCTCCGCCTAACGATCTTGAAACTTCTGCCTCGCTGTTTCCTAACAAATTTTCAAACTTTTTCCTCTCTCCATTGAACGAGTGTAGTGCCATGGATTTGCGAGACAAAAGTAACCGGAAAATAACAATAAAGGGATTAAATGTCGCAAAAAAATTGATTAAAACGAAATGGGCATGTAGAATAAAAGAATTTAAAAAAAGAATTCATTCGACCAAGCATAAGAGATACGTGGCCCTCTTTGGCCTCGCCTCGTGTGATTTTCCTGTACCTTATTACTAATTAATTATAAATATATGATTAAAAATCTATCGATGTTATCGATTGTATGAATTATACAAGAAAAATTATCAAGATATATTTATTAATATTACGAAAAAGTGCATATACTATATACACGTAATTTTAAACAGAAGGTTAAAGGGCAAAATGGGAACCTAAAAGTGTTTAATCATTGATTACCTTCGTTACAGTACCAAGATAAATTTTAGAAAAATTTACTGTAATAAGTTGAAAGGTTAAAAATAATTTAAAAAATTGCAAAATTAATTTTAAGTAAGAAATAGTTGGAAAAATTGATGAGATTATATGATAGGATTTTTTTCGAGGACCCATTTTGCCTCGGTCTTAACTGGAAGTAAAAAATCGGAACGGATTAAAGATTTTTTAAGAATCGTTTGATCCTTGCAATCGAGCGAGACCGGTGTCCGAAATTTATTGATTATTGCGACGATATCCGCCGAAAAATCCTGAAACGTGTATCACACCTTTATACATTATGCTTGCTTTGTTGACAGAAACTTAAAGAATTCAGGCTCAATCGTTCGGCGTAACTTTTGGCATCGATAAATCGGCAAATAAATGTTTTGCTTTCAATTGATAACCGAGTGTAACATTTTCGAATTCGTGTTTCATCGAATGAAATGTTGAAAGTAATCCCGAACGTTTGATCTGTAAATACCCGCATGTCAGAATGGAAAAAATTTGCGATATGAAAGAATAAAAATATACACATGCGAATATATGAATACATAAATAGAAACTTTATTTCCTTTCCCCTAGAATATAAATTTCCTGCAATAAAAATAAAACAATAAAAAAATAATAGCGATAAAAGTATCAAAAAATTGTGTATAAAAATGTCGAAAAAAAATAAATTTTTTAAAGGCCATTTTTTTAAAGAGGTCAAAGATTCTTTTCTCAATATTCGTCGTCAGAGTCGTTCGGTGCGGGCGTTTCCATCGCAATTTCTCGATAATCGAGCCCGAGCGCTGCAATGTCTTCCGTCGCTTCTTTGAATTCCTCGAGTTCCATTCCTTCCTTCTGATACCAGTGCACGAAGCAGCGTCGCGAGAACAAGACCCTGTAGCGATCGTTCAGCCTCTTCCAAGCTTCCGCGATCGCAGTTGTGTTGCTCAGCATCGCGACCGCGCGATTCACTCGGGACTGAAAATCGCCGGGAATCGAGGTCGGTGGTTCGTTCGTTATTCCGATCTGCACGAAAAAACTCCAATAATCCTCAAATATCTACAAATAAAAGGTAAACGTCCCAATAGTTGGACAGTTCTTTAGTTTTCCTTTCCTTCGTTTTCACACTTTGATTAAATAATATTCAAACAAAAAAATCTGCTTCAAATTCACATCTAAACTATGATATTTTAGCGATCCAAAACTCATTTTATGTGTTAATTTTAGATGATATTTTTAGTAAATAAATACTTGAACATTTGAATATGTACAATGTCCCAATAGTTGGACAGAAAATCGACCCTGTCTCTAAGCTTGAGCCAGTTTATTCCAATAAATGAACGGTATAAAAAATAAACTTCATTTTATATAAAAAATAATCCATATATGATTTTATTGAGAGAAAAATAATGTAAATATTAAAAATAATGTAGCAAAAATTGTCCATTTATTGGGACGTTTACCTTACTCGAAAAAAATCCATACTCGTGCACTGCAACATAAAATTCTCGAAAAATAAAAATAAAAACATCAAAAAAATAAATCAATAATTTGTTTGCAAAAAAGATCGAAAATTCTTTTCAGGTTATATACGTATATAAAGATTGAATGTTTATTTTTGAATTAAAAAAAAAATGGTTCGATTCGTGACCTTGAATCCCGTGGGACACCAATCGACGAATTGAACGCAGTGTTTCTGTTTGATGGCAGCGATCGCCGTGTTGACGTCCTTGGGGACGACGTCGCCGCGATAGAGGAGACAACAGGCCATGTACATGCCCCGTCGCGGATTGCAGTCGGCCATTTGGTTCTCGTTTTCGAAGCACTCGCTCGTGAGCTCGGCGACGGACATCGTCTCGTGACGGCCGGTCGTCTCGCTCGCGATCGGTGCGTACGAGGAAACGGGAAAGTGGATTCTCGGATAAGGAACGAGATTCGTTTGGAATTCGGAGAGATCGACGTTCAGCGAGCCGGGGAATCTGAAGCTCGCGGTTATCGAGGAAACGAGCTGGGAAACGACGCGATTCAAGTTGGCGTAAACCGGCCGCTCGAGGCCGAGTTTTCGCTTGCATATTTCGTAAAGGGCCTCGTTCTCGAGCATCAGGGTACAATCCGAACACTCCAGGGTCGAATGCGACGAGAGTATCGCGTTGTAGGGCTCGACGACCGCCGTGCTTATCCGCCGAGAAGGAAATATCGCGACCTCGAACTTGGTCTTCTTGCCGTAATTGTTGCTTATGTTCTCGAGCATCAGGGCGTTGAAGCCGGATCCAGTCCCTTTATTACGATCAATTTACGCCTTCAGTTCGTGCGAAAATGTATTTTCAAAAGAATAAAATTCATCTTCGTATACACTCGTCGTACGGTAAAATTCCGTACTGATTAAAAAATGTTTTTTTTTTCTCACTCTTTCTGTTTTTTTTTTCGCAACTCGTCCGCGGTACATAAAACCCGAGTCGTGCGGGAATTGGGTAAAAAAATGTAACTCGTTGATTGAAATTGGTTTACCTCCCCCCACGGAGTGGAATATGAGAAACCCGATGAGGCTGTTGCAATTTTCGGCGAGGAGACGAATTTTTTCGGACAGAACGTCAATTATGTTCTGGCCGATCGTGTAGCGTCCCCGGGCGTAATTATTCGCCGCGTCCTCTTTGCCGCGTATCAGCTGCTCGGGATGAAAAAGATGTCGGTAGGGTGAGTCGTGGAGCGAATTTTCGATGACGGAAGGCTCGAGGTCGACCATTATCGCACGGGGTACGAATTTATCCTCGGCCGGACGCGCGAAAAACGTCTCCGAGCCGTCGTCGTCGTTCCTCTCTGCCGACTTCAACTGTGTCTGACCGTCCGGGTTTATTCCGTGTTCCAGGCAATAAAGCTGCCAACTCGCCGCCCCGAGTTGAACCCCCGCCTGGCCAACGTGAATCGAAATGCACTCCCGCTAAAAAATTGCATTAATTCTCATCTTCGATATTTTTAAACGTATAAAATAACTAATCATTTCTTTACGATAAAAAACGAAAACTTGTAGCATGGGAAAATGTGATTAGACTAATTTTGCGATATAATATATCTTAATTAAAAAATGTGCGTTTTAACGAGATTAAAAATTAATGAAAATTTATACAGTAATCGCTTACTTTGCCCGACATGATGGCGCCTTCGTTTTCACCACAGCGATCGACCCTTTTTTTTATAAATCCTCTTTCCTACTCTTTAATTATAAAATATTGACTGCAATTTACCATCCCTGACTTAAAATTTTTCTAGTTGGTGCTAAAAATTTTGAAATGTATATATTTTTTAATTTCTCAAATCATTTTTTACGAATCCATCAGCCAAACTTCAAAATAATTTAGCGATTGTTTTTCTTCGATCGTTTCATCGCCAACTCGTGAAAATAATTTGGGCCTTTGAGCGACACCAGCGCCTCGTCTACGGGAACTGGATTTTAGTTTCGGAAGAGAACAGTCGAGTTTCCCGTCTCGACGCGTCTCCTGCGTTCTAACCTTCGTAAGCGTGTATTGACTCCGAACAACATGCATACGTTTTTTTTTCCGTTGGGAGCTGGGTAATGTGACTCGTTCGAGATGTGACAATTCGTAAATTCCATGTCCGACGTGCATTGGACCGTTGTGACTTCGAATAACAGCGAGAGTTGAAATTTGTTTCCCGTTTTCATTCGCGAATCGTCGAAACCAGAAGCATCATGGGTAAAAAACAAAATTGCGTTTACGAAACCTAAATATCGTCCTTTGTGTGCTCAAAAGTCCAGATGCCTTGCGCGTATCTTTGTCGTGTATTTACCTCGCGTTCCAAACAGTTCTAACGATAATATACAAAATTTTGCCGTTTTTTCATCGCTGTTCGTGATTCCGAACAGCCGGACAAATGACCGAAAAACTTTGTCAACGTTTTAACGAACAATAACGAAGTTTAAAATGGATTTGAGGGGCCCTCCCGAGGGAGCCCCTGGTGATACGCTCGAGTTGTCAATTATGGACAACAAATCGTCAGAAATATCAGAAAATTGGTCCACGACTAATTTTCTAACATCGCCGTTGGGTGATCAATGCCGAAAATCGAGCAACAGACTCTTATTTTTGGCGGTAAGACAATTTCATTCATTTTTTGTTTATCCGTTTCTTATTTTTCTTATTTTTCTAACGAGTTCTCAATTGAGATTTTTTTGTTAATTCTAGATTGAATATCCAGAGGATCATTCGCGAGATTATTCCAGAATGTTTCCGGCTTACGAGCAAGTTTCGTTCTCTCCCAGAGCAGTCTCGCCACTCTCTGATTTTGAGCACAGAGTCAGTCCACTGGATCCGAATATGAGCTCGGCAGCGAGATATTCGCCGACTCCGGTTTCGCTGCCTCCGTTGCCTTTCCACAATTCCGTTGTCGTCATGCAGGGCCCTCCGTCCCCTCTCGTGGTACAACCGGACAGCGAAAATGCCACTACCGCAGAAATTAATTTCACGGCTGACCAAGTGAGGGACGAAACGACTGGACGGACCAACGAAGTTGTGGATTTTGTTAGCACTGAAAACGAGGGGGAGTTGGTTTCAGGAGTTGAAGAAGAATTGATCCTGATGCAAGGTAATGCATCGTGATTACGATAAAACGTGAATATCGTGAAGGTTTATTTGTGAAAACAATATTTTTATGTATTTACTTTTTGCTCAATCTTTTCCAGGCTCCTCATCAGAATTGGAATCTCCGGCAGCCCCTCTGATGCTCTCCGAGATACCCGGCACGGAATTCGCCCTGACGCGAGACTTTCTCGTAATGCCCGATGACCAGATAAACGTGATGAGCACCCTGAGAAATCAGGACATGAGCGACGAACCAACAGTTATTTCTGAATCGATCGAAACGCCGCATGAGAATCTCGCGTTACCGGTTGCAGCTGTTGACAGTGTCCCGAAAGAGAATAAAAAGCAGGTGGCGAGAGATACTGAGAATAAGAGTAAGGAGACCGAGCAGAAGAATGTAAGACGCTCCAGACGACAGATCAGCGACAAAAAAACTCTGTGTTGCCAAGAGTGCGATTCCATTTGTCACAAGAACGGAGAATGCAACGCGAACAACGTTAGAACGATCGCTGACCAACCGGTGCCATCCAGAGCCATAGCGACACTGCCGGGCTCGTATTTGTCAATAAATAAACTGTCGGGAACAGCGGTGACATCGGAAAGCTCGGATTTCGGTGTATTTGCCAAACGAAACATTCGGTCGCGTACGCAATTCGGTCCGATCGAAGGGATTCGTTGTCTCTACGACGGAACGCCGTTCGAAAATTCTTTGCCACTGCTTCTTGAGACTGAAAGCGGAGAATTCGTGAAGATCGACGTCTCGAACGAGAGTACGAAATTTCATTCTCATAAATTTTGCATTTTTACTTTCTTCTCTGGGCAGGTCTGTTTAAACATTTTTCTAATTTACAGATTCTTCTAACTGGATGCGATTCGTAAGACCCGCTACGACGTATAAAGAACAAAATCTCGGGATCTGCCAACAAGGCGACGGAATTGTTTTTATGACGACGAGAAACATATTGCCTAAGGAGGAATTGAAAGCTGGGCCTACTCGCGACTATGCAGCTCGCAGAAATTTGAAAGTTCTCGAACCTGAGACGAAAGAGGACAAAGGTACGAGTATGGTACACTTTCGGATTAATCAAAATTTGATTTTTATTCAAATTTTATGTATTAATTTTGCTAGAATTAACAGATTCAAATACATGGCCATGTTTCGAGTGCAATCAACGCTTCTTGTCCTCAGCGAAACTTCAGAAACACCTGACCATTCACGACAATCCAAAGAGTGAGATTAAATCGAGAATAAAGCGTAGAAAAATGACAGTACCGACAAAGTAAGCTAATTTCTCAAATTGCATTATTATATTTCTTAGTCGATCACAAATGGTCTCGCAAAAGTTCAAGTTTACATTTTTGTTACCTTTTAGCAAATTGTTTAAAGTCGTGGACGGTCAGACATCGCTTTACACGTGTCCTCACTGTCCGAAGGTATTTCCCCGGAGTTACAGTTTAAAGAGACATTTGTTGATTCATCCGGGCGCGAAGACTCCGCGATATCAATGTCCGACGTGCGGAGAAAATTTCCTTCACCCTCACAATCGGAATCGACACATGAAGATATTTCACAGCGACGGAGCAAAGGAGAAAGAGAATTCTCGTCAGAATTCGAGCGAGTGGAAATGCAACACGTGCAACTTGGTTTTCGGAAAATCCATTCTACTTACGATACACAATCTCGCGCACACGAGCGACCTTATCGTCAGCGAGAGTTTCGACAATTTTTGTCCGCAGTGTGAAGAGGAATTCAAGAATCGCAGCGATCTCGTCGATCACGTTGCCAAACACGGTCGCGTACAATTGCCGAAAGCAGCGAAAATCGCGCCGCTTGCGACTCACAAGTGCAACATGTGTTACAAACGTTTCGCTACCAAAGTGCGATTACAACAGCATTATCTGGTACACGGTGCTGAGGACCAAAAACCACTGCCATGCAACATTTGCTTAAAACGTTTTATGAACAATTCGGCTTTGTCTTGTCATCTGAAAACTCACAGAGGTGAAATAAAACTCTGCACGCTTGTCTCTTTGAAAAAAAAAATGTACATTTTCTAAACTTTTTTCGTAATTTTCAGAAGACAAGCAAATATTCGAATGTCCGATGTGCCGACAACTCTTCAATCAAGTTTTAATGCTCAAAGATCATATCGAAACACATCGAAACAAAGACGACACATTCAGCTGTCCACAATGTCCGAGGACATTTGTAAAATATTCGGTTATTCGTAAACACATAAGAGCTCACCATTGTGAACGGAAGCACAAGTGTCAATTTTGCGCCAAACGATTTCCCACCGTTGACAAATTGCGGATGCATCTTCTGCGTCATTCTGATCACAGGTTCGCCTATTTACATAATTGATATTTTACAATTGTAAAGTATAGTAAAATACGCTCTTGACATTTCCATTTGAAAAATGTCTAATTTTTTACAGAGAATTTCATTGCGCGAATTGCGAGAAGCAGTTCAAACGAAAAGACAAACTCAAAGAACACATGACGAGAATGCATAGTACACAAAAAGTTAAACGAGATCAAACGACGCAAAATAATCAGATAAAAAAATTCGTTCCAAAGGTACGATTAGTCAGAGTCTGTATGGTTTTTTTTTCTATTTTGAGTGTTATAAGTGGAGTATGTTGAAAAATATAATTCTCATTGAAGCAAGAAGGTTGTAATTGGATTTATTTACAGGTAAATCCAACTGATTACAATCGATTCGTGTACAAGTGTCATCAGTGTTTGGTTGGCTTCAAGAGACGCGGAATGTTGGTGAATCATTTGGCGAAACGTCATCCTGACGTTTCCCCCGAATCAGTTCCTGAATTGAATTTGCCGATTTTGAGACAGACGAGGGATTATTACTGTCAATATTGCGACAAAGTGAGTATTAGAATAAACCAATCATACAACGAAAAAAAATCTCTATAAAAAATGATTTGATTGTCCAATTTTAATTTAATGTACGTAATATCGATTTAATATCTCTTGTAGGTTTATAAGAGTAGCAGCAAGAGGAAAGCTCACATCGTGAAAAACCATCCGGGAGCGGCTTTACCACCGAGCAATCGTCACAAAGAGGCGGACGTACCAGGATTGCCGAATTTGACGTTCAGTCAAACGGTCGGGAGCGTAACGACGACGCCGCAGGGTTGTCAGTGGTGTCACAAGCAGTATGCGAGCAAAGCAAAATTGTTGCAGCATCAGAGAAAGAAACATTCGACTCTGATGGAGCCAGCGGACAAGGTGCCTCGCGCGCGCAATCGTCCACCCAGAGATCGCAATCAATCCGAGAATCTCGTGGAGGGAAATTTTCTCATGGCCGATTATTTGCAAGCTTGTGAAATCGATGGGGAATTTCTGAAGCCTAAAATCATAAAAATATCGACGGACGTCGATCTCATGAGCAGCGGTCTCGAATTGGCCGGCCAACAGCAGTTTGTGCGTATGCGTGACATACGCTGAGGATTGAAACTGAGAACGCCGCCTCCGAGCGGTTTTTGTCGAAATTCAATCGAGATATGAATCTCGTTACTTTGTCGCACAACGAGAAGGAACGAAAGGCGATGGGAAAGGGGGAAGAAAGAGGGAGAGAGAAACCGATGAACGAGGGAAGGGAGAAAAAAAACGAGGGAATCGAACGTTGTGCTTTTTTCTGCGATTGTCGGAACGCGAGATCGCGTCCCCGTGAAGGAAGACGCTCGCGTGTCTCTCGAACGACGCTACAATTAGGGAGCAGCTTGTTGGCGCCGACGTCGGAAACGTTCGCGCTCATCCCGATTTCGAAAGGGATGCTCTGTTCTTTGGTCGGCGGTCGCGCGCGACGCGACGCTATTTTCATTTTGTGAACGAGGCTTCGAGCCCGGTCACCTATAGGAAATGAGAGATCGAGAGAAGGGAAAAGATCATTTTCCGAGACGAATATCAATGAGTGTTGTCGTGAATGATATTTTCTGACGTACGTTTTTATTCGTACAGGATAGAAATTCGCGATAAATCGAGACCGGTTTGTCTCGCGGTTGGTCATTGAAATCTTTTTTTTTTATATAAAATATGCGACTCATTCAGAGTTTCACAGTCGATTGAGATTTGTAAATTTCACTGTCCAGACTCATTACTGGATTTGTTCAAAATATTTCTTGGCGTGTCTTTGGATATTTGGAATGAAGCTGTAGCGAGTTTAAAACTATCTTTTTTGTACAGAGATCCGCGTAAGCAACTTTCAAATAATTCCGCGCGTGGATCGTGAAAATTCTCGATTACATCAACAATTAGCACAAAATTAATTAGACGAAGAGTAATTCTTGCAGTTTTATCCAATTTGGAATGCAGCAAATGAACATTCGTTTCTAGACTCGCTCACCGATTGCATTTATCTAGAGTAAAAGAAAAAGGTTTGATCATCTTTCTAGTCACTATGATCAATCGTAGATCGCGACTGGACATCGACGTCACCAGAATGAGATAATTTCTGTAGCATTTATGATCGAAATCATCGATCTTCATTGGATTATGAATATTCTTGAGAATCTCGATAGAACACAGAGTTTTAAGAAAATGAAAATTTACGAAAAAGTGTCAAGAGTCGAACAATACAGTGTAGACGGAAAGAGAGTAGCAAAAATTTCTTTAGATATGAATAGATCGATGATAGCTTACAACCTCGACCTGTCTCTTCATTATAGATTCGTTCGCGAGCAACAAACATGTATCTGCGCTCGACAACTACTTCCTTCGATGTCACCTTCGAATTTTCCTGAGATAAGAGCAAAACGAAAAAATCCCAATTCTGTATTTTAGATTTGTTAACACGTATCTAGAATGCCAAAAATCTGCATGTTAACAACCCGAGAAAACAAATTATAATCCCTCGATACGATTTGAACGATAAATTACGAAGAAAATTTAATTAATGTCTGATTATAGCATTTTGAAACATGTTGCATATTCGAGATTTTTTTCTTCCGATTGTACATTACATTCCAATTGCATTGAAAATTTTTTTGAGATCTCGTTCTAAAAAAAGCTCTACGAAAAAAAAAAAATGAAATTTCGTCACATCAATATCGAGTACCAGGGTATCATCAAACTGCCTAGAACAAAAATATTTTCCAATTGCGTTTCAAATTGGAAAATTGCATGATTCAAAAACAAACTAAACAAAAAAGGAAAATTACAAAGACTGCAATTTTGAAAATGACGTTTGAAGACCCTCGACCGAAGAATTGAAAAGGAAGAAGAGGATTATAATTTAAGCTCGGGTGAAAAAAATTTCTATTCGAGAGTAAAGCTCTGAACCATCGCAAAATATTGTAGAAACAGGCTCAATTTTATTTAACGCTCATTATATACACGTGCAAATACACACTATGGAAAAGAACGCGAAGGTAACCAGTTGTATGTTTGTGAATGTTGTTGGAGTAAAGTCAGTGATCAATTACTGTAACAAGTCTCAAATAAAGTTGTGAAACGATAAAAAATCAAGCCTCGAACTTCTAAAAACCTCTCGCTAAGCGTAACTAACATTATTTTTAATCAAAATGTCTCATATTCATTCGATAATCGTAACGAAAAATACTTGAATAAATTATTTATTCGGCCGGAGCAAATGAAATTTTCGATTTATCTGTTAACGTTGCTTTTGTTTTCAAATTTTTCAGAGGCTATCGCCAGCGGACCGACAGCTCCGGGTCTCAGGGTCGCTTGATGGTTGGGCGTCGTCGCGATCGTCGAGGAAGCGCCGTAGCCCTTTTGCAACTGAGCCGCCTCGTACAGCTGTTTCTGCATAACAGCAAGTTCAACTTTGTTCAACGACAAAAAATCCCTCATGGATATTAACTCGCCGGACATGCGTCGCGGCGTGTCAATCGAGACTTGATCCGACTTGAGAGAGTCCCGCGGACCGATACGAGTTGGCCTTCTTCTCGGATAATAGATCGCCGAGACCGACGATTTTCTTCTCGGCAAGTGAGGCGCTGCCAGACCCCGTCCCCGGCACTGCAGCTTTTTTATTACGTAATTCAATCCTTGCTTTATCACGATCGAAGTCACGTTGAGCAGGGAATAAATACAGCAACATCCCACGACCAGAAATAAAAAATTAGCGAATCGGTATCTGTTTAATCGGAGAATAAAGTTTTTACTTTTTTGTCCATGAAAAAATTATTGTGTAAAGGTAATAATGTAAAAAATAATACGATAAAAAAATGTGTGTATAGATTGTAATGATAAAAAATTATTTTACAGGTGTGGCTGAACTCACAGGTGAACGTATGGATAACTTGGTTCTTGCGTGCTGACGAAATCGCCGAAACCGATCGTGGAGAAGCTGACGAAGCAAAAGTAAAGAGCCTCGAAGTAGCTCCAGCCTTCGAGGGACGTGTAAAGGCCGGCTGCACAACAGGCAATTACGCAGGATGCCAACGAGAGATAGAGCATCACCCAGTAAACGCTTGGTTTCCAGTGCTCGAGGCCACAATCGTCGTCGTCGTCGAGGATGTCGGGCAGTGACGTTCTCTGATTCGGGACGATTCGCCGTGAAGCCAGTGTCGTCTTCGCTAGACGTCTTTTCAACCGACGGAGATGGAAAGTTCGCAATATCCAGGCGAGGAACGTTATTATTCGCTCGAGAAAGAGATTGAAGAACAAAATTCCTCCTGAATGTGAGTCAAGGAATTTAAATAGTCGTTAATATTTTTTGAAACACAAAACAATGCTGATTATGTTCCTTTTTTCAGGTATTACCGGAACATCCGAAAAATCCATAAAGAATGACGGCCGCTCTTCCCGCCGTGGTCTGAGGGGTCGTGCTTCCGTAACCTGAGAAAATTCACCATGGAAATGTTGGAAAAAAACGATTGAAAGTTATGTATAAATATTATATCGATGTACTCGAGAGCATCGAGTTTTCGACACACGTAATAACGCGAGATAAACGTTAAAGAGGACACTGGGTCGTCGCGAGATATTAAAATTCCGGAATTCCACTCTCGCATTCTCACGCGTGCCGTCGACTCTGCTCTTTCTCACTTCACCGCTCATTAAGCGAATTTAGCGGCGTAAAAGCGTGCGACACGTTTTGACATAATTAAGCGACGATTTTTCTTCCGTGGTATTTAAGTCGAGTACCAATCGTTGACACGATTGTTCCGACGAAGTGAAAGCTTCCGGGAAAGTCCCAGCGCCGACGTTTGTTAATGATCCCGGTCGAGGAAGCGTTCCCGTACGCGTAGAGGAGCTCGTGGAGACGCTGCAGAGCCTGAGGACCGTTTCGGAGATGATGCCTTCGAAATGTGTGATAAACGTGCCAGAAATCAGCAGCCTAAGCTCAAAAGTCACATTTTCAAAATTAATTCTACGATTAGGAATGAGAGAAAGCGCACTCGATCTATTTCTCGCAGATTAAACTTTATGTCAGCACTGTTCGTCGCGAATAATAGTCACGATCGTTTCCCACCTGGCGTATCTCAACGTCGGCCTCGAGCGTTTGAAAGAGCGCTGCTCCTGCCACCATATAGGCAGCGAGAACAACGGCCAGAAGAACGAATCTCGCGTTGTCTTCGGCGAGTCCTCCGCAGACGCACATCCCCGATGAGTCTCATCTCTCTTTGCCGCGCGACGTCCCTTGCTTTTCGCCCCACTACCGAGGCATAAGAGCGTTATAGCGAACTTGTATGATTTCGAGACGCGCAAACTCCGCTAAAGATTCACACGACATTTTTCAGATGCTGCACGGGGTTGCGTCCCCGTTGCATTTGCATTCTCGGTCATTCACTGCAAAACTGTATTTTTAATTTTTTTTTCTTCCCTCCTTTGGTACTATTTTCATCACAAAAAAGTTATGTTAAAGATATGTTTAAATAAGACTTTATAAAAATTTATATTAATATTATTTATATAATATTTTTATACTTTCACAATTTTCTCCGTAATAATTCACAGATAAAAAAATGAAGAAATAAGACAGCCTAGAATAAAAGATTAGGGATTGAAAAGAGTTTTCAATAATTCATTTTTTGAAGGAAATGAAGTAGATTAATATTCACGAGGAATAATAGAAAGAGCTTCAGTATTGTAATTTTGACAAATGCTATAGGAATTTTTGAGTTACGTGTAAAAAGTGAAAAAGGGTTTTCGTTTTTTCGAATGTAAGAATAGATCGAGGATGAAGAGCATCGTGAAATTCGTACGTTTTTTCTCTCCGTTCTAGACACTTCCGAATCGTCGGATTGTCGTCCGCGCGTTGAGATGAAAAGTCTCGAGGGCCATTGATGGATATAGGGCAATCTAGCAACCAGCTCCATTGAGGCCCGCGAACGTTCTTTGAGCAGTTAAAAATAGAAACGTGTGTTTATAGACGCTGCGTATTCATCAGTGCGTCCGTTCATATTAAGCTTCTAAAGAGAGCGAAATTTCTATGCCTTTTTCAGGAACTCCCCAAAGGTGAAAAGTAAACACCTGGAATAATTATTTCCGCGGGGGAAAAAGAGACTTGGTGTAAAATCGGGAGGGGGACGAAGGATCATCAGAATGAGGCTCGGAACGGCCTTGCCTCGTTTTCGATTTTTCGCCGAGAGCAACTTTGAAATAAAAATTATATCGCGAGTCGAACGTTTTCAAGGTTGGACGATCAAAGAGCGACCGTAAAAGAAAATAAAGAATTTATTGATAGTATTCTATGGAAGGCAAGATTGCTACAATTCTTCAAGTTCGTGTACATAAATAATTTTCTATCGCCCGTTTACGAAAAGTAATTACTTTCCTCGATATTCGATACAATAACGTGTCTTCGTGTGTGTTATTTACATGATCAATATATATATATATATATATATCTATACCTCGTAACATTTTTACAATTCTTCTATACGTAAAACCAAATATGTGTACAAGAGAATAATACTAGAAGGCAACACGAGCACGCGAAAGAAACGCGTGCTCACAAAAGGGATTCTCGCTCGAAGGTGTGTTCGACGTAAACAACCTGTTTGAGTTACATTAAAAAATTCATAAACAAATATTCAAGCTCGTTTCTCGTAATAAGCTCATCTGAAATTCACTTTTGTGAAATAATCGCGAACTCCGAGAGTCCTCAGTTTTTAGCATCATAACGCGTTAAATCGATATGTTTCTGTCACAATTATCCCAAGTTTCGTTAAATTGGAGTTGAGCTTCGAAAGTCAGCGTCTCGTTTGAGGTCCTTCCTCGAGTTTTCGCCAAACAACCTGCGAAAAGAATTTCCTCTCGTATTTTCATCCTTTCGTTCCGAACAAGGTTCTTATTTTAATGAAAAATTTCGAGTCTATTGTACTCACGTTGCACATTTCGCGAACGAGAGCCTTCTCGCCGTCATGGCCCGCCTCTCTTTCCAGCTGTTCTCTGACCTCGAGAACCTGGAGAGCGCGCACCACGGCTTCCGGGCGGCCACCCAGGTTCGTACTGTCGCCCGGACTTCCGGGATTCTCCCAAACTTCCCCTGGTTGGCCTTCCCAGGTCTGTGCTCGCGCCTGCAGGGCGCTCTTGTCCTCCTCGAGCTGCTTAACTCGTTGCTCGAGACTTCTGACGTATTGCATCGTTTGATCTGCAAAATACGAGAAAAAATATTAAAATTTGCCCAATTATTGTTTTTTTTTTCAAAGCAAAAGACACAGTCTTGACAGAGTTTGCAGTAAGATTTAATCGATCATTTTTTAACTTTGTTTTTTTAAATAACGCCGAAACACGAATAATTTTTCATTACTCGTCCTTTTTTTACTTTTGACATTTTTTTGACGTTATACTAATCGTAGCCGTGAGAACGAAAGTACCGTTGAATATCGACGTATGCCTCGTCGATCGCGACGGCGCGGTTTCTTCCGCGTTCGTGCTCGAGCTCGACCCGTCCCCGTCGTCCCTCTGTCCGCCGCCCCGCTCCTCGTCCAGATAGAGGCACAATTCCTTCAACTCGAGATTGTCCTTTATCAGTTCCTGTTGCTTGTTGTCGAGCTGCCTGAGTTTGTTCTGATAAGCCGAGACTTCCTGGCGCATCACGCTCGCGGTGTAACGGCCGAACCTCTGCCACTCGCGCGCCAATTTTCGACCCTTCTGCCGATCGTCGTCCAGAAAACAGCACAAGTCTCGCAACTCCTGATTGTCGTCGCTCAGACGCTGGTTCGCTTCCTTCAGCGATCTCAATTCGCTCAGCTGAAAAATTGATATTTTTTACTCGTGGTCTAAAACTCTTACTAGTCGTTTTTAAATGATTTTTTATTTATTTGCAGCTTCAAAGTTATCGATCGATCAAATCCTTTACGAGAGTTTTATTAAGGTAGTTAGATTAAAAAATCGTTTTCTTAGGATTTTGTTAAAAATTTGCAAAAATCTTTCTTTGATACAATGTACAATTGTATATTAAATTTTGAGAGATTTCACTACGTAGAACTCGAGATATTTATCGTCAAAAATCACCATTTTCTGTAGTCTCCCGTAAAAGCACGTGTATTAAATGTTGCAATCTTCAACTCTTGATATTTTGACTTCTGTGTAGTGAAACTTGTTGAAATTTTGCACAGCTCTTTATTATACTTCAAAGAAGCTTCCCTTAGTCTAAAAAAAATCCTAAGATTATGATTTTTTTAATTTTCATACATATGTAGCATGTACAGATCACCTTGGATGACCTTGAATTTTGAATATGTTGTTCTTGAAACAATTAGCAACAACTTTTATTAATTTTAAGCTCAAAAACCACGTGGTATTATCGAGATAAATTGAGATAAAAATTTTTGATTTGACCATACCTATAGAACTACCTTAAAGTAGTTATAAGGTAGTTATTCAAAATTCAAGGTCATCCAAGGTGACTTGTACTTGCTACGCACGTATGAAAATTTAAAAATTCATAATCTTAGGATTTTTTTTGAAAAAACTTGAGGAAGCTTCTTTCAAGTACAATAAAGAGATGTGCAAAATTTTAAGAAGGTTCACCATCTAGATTTCAAGATATTTAGGACTGAAAATGGCAATATTTAACACAGGCTCTTATGGGAGAGCACTGAAAATAGGGATTATTTTTAACAATAAATATCTCAATTTCTACGTGGTGAAACCTCTTAAAATTTGATACGCATACGCGTAACGTATCAAAGAATGTTTGCATACCAATTTTCAACAAATTCCTAAATAATCAATAAAACTATAGAACTACCTTAAAACAGTCTAAAAAATTTTTTTTTTTTCGTAATTATAAAAGTGCAATAGTGATTAAAATAATAGAAGAAATTTGAATTCGACCATTTTGTGAGTGAATCGTTCGTCCATTTGGTGAAAAAAACAAAAAACAAAAAAAAAACTCACGAGGCTCTGTATCTGTCGGTTCTGTTCGGCGGCGACCCTCGCAATGTCACTCTCGGTCTTCCTGACGAACTTGAGCATCTCCACGGGGCCGAGGCGGAGGAGCTCGTCGTCGGTGATTCTCTGCCGGGGCACGGTGATGGGAATGGTCGTCGGATACTGGCTGGTCGGCGGGAGATATTGTCCGGCGTTGAGTTTGGAGGTTACGTAAGCGTGATTCGGGCTCTTGGAGTTGGGGAGGCTGCTCGTGACGGAGGTCTGCTGCTGCTGCTGCTGGGAGTCTAGATTGGCGGAAGGGTATTTACCGGCGTGGGCATCTTTCGCGGCGATCGCTGCTGCGGCGGCGGCTGCGGCAGCCGCTGCGGCCGCGGCTGCTGTCCTGAGTACCTGGCTGTGCTGCTGCTGCTGATGACTCAGCGGAGCCGGAGTAAGTCCGACCGCGGTCGGGGTCAGGCTCGTCGGGAGGCCGTTTACCGCCCCGAAGTGCGGATGATTCTTGAGAATTCCGACCGTCGGCTGCGGCGGCGGCTGGTACTGGGGTGGCACCTGTTGCTCGCCCTGCTGCTTTCCGATCACGTGGTTCGTCCCGGGCGGGTGCAATAAGTGATGCTGCGATTGGGCTTGCTGCTGCTGCTGCTGCTGCGGCTGCTGCTGGGCCTTGTTTTTATTTGACATGGCGGCTGATTTAGCTCCGGGCCTCGGCGTGTCCCATTTCACCAAAATTCACCGTGTTCCGTTGCTCTCGTCCCCTGCTTACCCGCTCATCCCGCAATCTCGGTATTCCCAACAGTCTTCCTCCGGCCTCGATCAAGGTCCCACCAAAATATCTGTGTCAGGTCAGCTGGCGCTTCGACCGGGCTCCCCGCGCGACGACGCTACATGCCTCTTATATTTATCCACGGGTATTTTCCGTTTCGCGTGCGTACCATTCCACATACACACACACGCGCGCGGTGTCCCCACGGCCACCGTATATACCGCGTCAATCTCCGTGGTGGGGGAACAGACCCAATCTATCCCCTCCACACGAGCGAGCGTAGACCGTTCCCCTCCGGCGGTCAACGCACCACGGAATTTGATTCGATATCACCTTCGATATCGAGGGCCCCCCGAGCGTTTCGTCGCGCCAATATTTTGCGCACTCGACACTCTCGCGATCTCCTATTTCTCTTCTTATTCGTAAATAAGCGACTTTCCGCGTCGTTTTTTTTCTTCGTAATCCTCGGAGTGACCGCGCACTTGTTCACACATGTCGCTTATTTTATTCGAACGGAACGAGCTCGTTCTTTCCTCGAATTTTTTTGTTTATTTTTTTCCCTCCTTCTCGCCTTATCTTCACCTCGATCTTCACACCGATGATTCACACCGAGCGTATATATTTTTATCCATACTTTGGGATATGTTTGTTCAACGTTTTTCACGCTTTTCGCACCGAGCGACTCGTCGTGTCGCGGAGCACTCGTGAAACCAGATTTACTCGCACGGAGTGCAGCGGAACGAGCGAGGCGACACTGATTCGCAGTCGAGTGAAAGGTGAGAGACCCATTCAGCATCGGACAGTCCCGTCGTCCGTGCATTCGAAATTTTCTTCTCCCGTTTATTCGCCGTGTCGCTCGGCGCGATATCTCGCGAGAATGGGGCCCGCGCGCCGCGGAGAAACGCGCATTTTTTTCTCCATCCTTATTCCTCTTTCGGAGTATCCCGAGGTGCTGTTGCCCTCGTGAGAAACGAAATTTTTCTACGAAGGGGGAGACTAGCTGGCACACACGGTTTCCGCGCTCCTGCTTTTTTACTCTACGCACTCCGACGTTCAATCCATCCCGGAAACAAAACGCACGCGATGCGTGATCCAATTATGGCTTCCGAGCGCTCGTTCGCCGGTCGCCCTTTCCTCTTTCTCGTCCCATCGGGAATCTCGAGCACTTGTTGTGATTCCGAAACTTCGTGGCGTCTCCCTCGCTCCCCCCCCCCGCACTCCCTCGTTCTCCAACGTTGATCAATATTGACGATGAATCACGAAAATCAACGTCGATCTACGAGATTTTACTCGTCGAACGTTACTTATTTATTTCTTCTTTTTTCCCCCACACTGTTGACACTCTTTCGCGGACGTCAAAATTATTCTTTATCAGTTGTATGACATTCGCGTCGCGCGGCAACCGAAGAAAACGCGTTCGCGCGACGACGAAAACTTTCGAAACTGCGCACGTTTGCGTGCAAGATTGTTCTCACCGGTGTCTGCAACACGTCACGGAGCCCGTACCGGGGAAGACGCGTCAAAATTTATTAAAGAGACGCAACAACATGGCGAGCCGGTCGCGTAAAATCGGTCCCTCTCGATTTTTCCTTTTTGTTTTTTACACGAGAAAAAATGTACAGTTATTTTTTAGTCACAAACCTTTAACGTTGCATAAATTTTTATTTATTTCGTAAATTTTTATTTATTTCGTGAATCAACAGTGCGACGAATTGTGCTCGATTTCAATTTCGTATTTTTACGAACGAAACGGAGACGCGAGACCCAAAAATTTCCAACAGCCCGTGGCCGAGGATCTGCCGAGAATTTCTCGAGTCTCCTTAGAATCGCCTCGTCCCCCGAATAGGGCACGCTTTTGCTTTCCGGAGCGGGGAGTCTCGCCCCCTTCCTCGCGTCCTGCTCGAAGAGCGCGCACTGCACCGCGCTCTCTTGCGGTTTTCGATCCCGAACGGGCGAGAGACAGGCCGAAAATTTCGCAAGAATACTCCACGCTGCAAATTTAGATCGTCTTTTTCGTTTCCATCGTACGTTTCATTACGTATTTCCAATTTTTTATTTATCAATTTTGGCTGCATTGCTTTAAAAAAAAATGAACTCCATATTTGAACGAATCCTGCTCAAAGGGACGCAAGGACGAGCCGAAAAAATGCACCTGCGAGTCACCGAATTCCTTTCGGAGCAGGTATCTTTTGAAAAAAGGGCTTCGGGCTCTATTCACACTAGGGGACAGGTAAAAACTTTTTTTCTCGTTTTCTGAGCGATTCTGTAAATGCTCGACACGTGTCCTCCCTTGCCCTTTTGAGAGAAGTCGGTGGGATGTAAGGGATCTTGAGAAAGCTAACCCTCTGACGTCACGAAAGTAAATAAAATACGACGTGGAAAAAGCAAGACATTCTTTAACGCTTGCTGAATATCTGAAACGTACGTACAAACATTTTTTACTCAAATTTATTAAAACTTCGAAATGTACAGTAATTATTGTTTCTAATTAATTATCATTTTATGTGCTTCAATTTATGTACAAAAATGGAGCTGATGGATCAATAAACGTATTGCTTGGCGAGCGCCCGGAAAAATTTGGCCTTTCGAGTGTTCGCTGCCTCTCTCTGAATCTCCTCGTTATTGTTCGAATTTAGTTCGAGCAAGCCGATAACGCGAATCTGTAAAAATAACGATAGTTCGAAAATTTGTAAAAAGATCAAAGCAGTACGAGGAATAATTTTTTAAATATAAGATTTGAATATGTTTTTAGAATATTGTTTCGAAATTATATGGAAAACATTTTTAACGCAAGAGCAAAAAGAGTATTTTTACCGCCAATTGTTTTCGATGGTGCTCGCCTCTCTTGGTGTGTAAATTAATAAGGTATTCCAATATCGTCGTATCCCAGATGCAGTGATAATACGCGTCCATGGCGTCGGCGCTCGTCGAATTTTTCTGATCACTCGCTGCCATTTTGAAGGCGAAGGAATAATCGACTTCCTCCAAAAATTGGCAGAGCACCGCCGCCTGGGTGTAACATTGCAAGTGGGCGCAACTCTTGATCATTCTTCGGTAAACGAGATCATCGATGTGAGCGCGTGGAACCGGCTGGCTGAATAGATCGCTCGCGATCATTATCGCTTCGAGATAATACTTCATCGCGCTCTCATAAAATCCTAGAACTGTACAAAACACAAATTTAATTTAAAATTTAAAATTTAACTTAAACGTATTAGAAGCAAAACCAAATAATTGGATGAACAAACGAAGAATTTAAAAAATTACCAAAATTCAAGTCACCCATGACTCGGAGCCAGGGTATATTCGTCGGATAAAATTTCAACGCTTGCGTCAGCAATTGGAACAGAGTTTCGCTGATTAGTTTTAGATTGTACGAATTTGAGCTGCGAATTAAGAATAATGAGTAAATAAATTTTATCATAAATAATGATAAAAGTTTTAAAAATTAAAGGGATAATCGACTCACTTTGGCACACCGGCCGGCCACAGAGTCAGGTACGGTGCGTAAAGTTCGAGACTCGATTCGTCGCGAAGGACGTTGTGAATGCGAGCGAGCAAAGATATTGCTACGGTAAGAACCGTAGGTTCGCGAAGTCTGCCCAAAATTGCGGTCGTACTGGCGATCGCGTCTTTCGCGGAACTTCCGCTCGAATTTCCGCTGTTCCCACGTTTTTGAGGTTGATCGCGATTCGGGGCGAATATACTGAGAACTGATGAAAAAAGAAATGTAATTAGTTTTAAAAAGATACGTAGTCAATTCGAAAAAATACAGATCAGGTAAAATTTACCAATATCCCAGGCCTCGCGGGAAAATTTTCTAGAAGCTTTGAATTTAACGATTTCTTGACAAACAACACTTATAGCCGACGCAAATTCGCAGTGACTCCATCGCTTTTCGAGACCCGCCAGATAATCCCACTCGCTCATATTCAGGAGAAAAGCCATGCAGTGTTCAATCACTTCCTGCCTAGGGATAACTTGATCCGTCGCCTGAGTCGACGCTACGCACTGTTTGCATTTTTCTGTAAGAGCTTTTAAATCGCCTGAAAAAATGTTTAACAGTAAAAAAATAAACGCTTGTCAAAAAATAAGATGAAAGTACAAAAATAATCACGCGAATTTTTGTACACTTGTATATTTTAAACTCACATCCATTACTCTCTGGCCACGTATTCAAGTGACTGCAGATGTCGATCAATATTAATTCCCAACCGAGCAATTTTCCCAATTTGTACATGGCGTTTCCTGAGTTGGGAGCCTGCTGTTGAATCTCCTGCTCCAGCGCGTTTATCAGTTCTTTCGCCCCGCGAAAATCTTTCGCCATGACCAATTCTCGACTCTTGGCGAGCAGGACGTAGGAGTAGTCCTGCCGGAATCCTCGCGGGAGCGACATGACGACGCTTTGGAGGGGAACCGGCAATTCCCACCGACTGTTAACGCGCCAGAGCGGATTCATTCGAGTATTGCCGTCCAAGCACAACAAAATTTCCCGAATCTCGCGCGCCTCGTACGACAGAACGAGTCGACGTTCTAATTCGAACATGTTGAATTTTGGACTTTCTGTCCGCAGAAAAAAAGACAAATAATATTATTAATATTGGAGAAATTCCGTCTGATGAATATTTCAAGCGAAGACTGAAGTTTGACTCACGAGTGTACGTCACCAGAGAGACTCCCCAGTCATCGTTCAACAACAACGCTGGTAATTCAGTGTCTTCTGTTTTCGATTGATTAATAATCTCGACAATTTCCTCATTACCGAACAAACTCTTGTAATTTTGATTTGAGAGAACTTTGCGAGCCAATTCGTCCATGTCACCCATCACGATCAGGTAGTGCAGGTATCGGGCCATTCTACGCTTTTCCGCGTCGGTAATTTTGTCCAAAACGTGATCCATTGCCTGGAGCATTAGAAATTGATTAACTGAAGTATTCTTTTTCTATCGTCTTAATTTTTATCGTGAGAATGAGATTAACTTACCCAGAAGAGAACATCCAAACCTTTCTCCCCAGAGCTCTTTATTTCGTTCATGTAATTACCATGAATTACACTCCCGTCTAGAATCTTTCGAACCAAGTTGAGACACTGAATTCGAAGCAGCAGGTCGCGGGCGACGATTATTTTTCTGTTCACTAATCCGCCCTGAATGTCCAATTCGAGATTGTCGCGATAAACTTCTGGTATCTCACGCGAAATATTATCCATTTGTAAGATTTGTAGAATATTCTTTAAGAATAAATAATAGCATTAATTTGATGGGACAATTTTTGAAAATCATGAAATAAAGTTGATAATTTACCGTGTATTGGTCCTTGATCGAAGCGTGAAGCTGCTGCGTCAAACTTTGTTTATAATTTTCAACAGGTACTTCGGTAGCCAAGCAATATCCGTCCAAGAAGCTCTTCTGAACTCTGCAATAGAGAAGCAGATCCGGGTGGCCCAATTGTTTGAACAATGTTTGAGCTTGAAAAACGTGATGTCTCGCGATTTTGTATTCTTCTCTCAGCAAATGAAATGCGGCGAGATCGTAATGAATCTGAAAAGAAATTTTACTTTCCATTATAGATGAATTCACATAAAAATTTGTGTTTAAAATATTTGTTTTCTCTTAAGCTTACCTGGCATTTAAATTCCTCTAATGTAATACTGTGCATATCGTCCCAATTTTGTTTAATTTCCATGGTATCCTCTGTGAGCATTTGAAACGTGTTCATGGACATGACTTTTGGCTTGAAATCGTTGGATTCGAGTACAGCATTCAAAAAGTTAAGGCTATTTGATAAATGAGCCTCTAACTTTCGAATTATATCATCAGCTACTCCTGGAGGTACATAGGTGGATTCTTGAATGCCTGGACTATTAAAGAACAAAGGCAATTTGAGTTGGTTCAAAAGTCAGTAATCAATAAGTTGATAATAGGTGAAACATAATTTTTCTAATTAATGAAAAATCAGCTTTGCCTACATGTGAATAAATTGCTGTTTGGCTTGCTTGTTGTACAAGGCTCGATACACAATCGCTCTGATGTGCCATCTGTGATATAGAACAATGGCAAACAAAAGTTGATCTGAGACCGAAGAAACTGAAAATTCTGGAATGGTTGGGATCTCAATGACCATGTCCCCGGTGATGAAGAATAAATCTTGAAATAAAGTCAATTGCATCGGAAGTGGAATTTTCCTTTCCAATATATCCAAATCCCATTTTAGGTGAGCCGCTACTTTCAAGCAGAGTATTTTCAGAGCTACGCTCTTGAAAGACCACTTTCTCAAAATATTTAATTTTGCTTCGCCTAACTCTGGATCCAAAATTTTGATGTCGTTGTCCTTTTGATCCGAATTGATACTCATGAATTTAATCATGAGATCAGTAAGCGAAGGATCTGCGATCGATAAAAGATTTATTAATGACAGAAAAAACAATTTGGGCATTCAAAGTATACATTTTTATGAAATTGACATGTAAAATTCAAGGTTAAGAAACTCTGTCGACGTTTACCTGGATACGTTTTCGATAGATGCTTTTCCAGTAGAGACGGGTTTAATAAGAATTCGAACCAGAAAACGGTTTCCGGTGATATCGGGACCGTTCCCGGCCTCAATAAATCAACATCCATTTTTATAATTTGTTATAAATTTATAAAACAAAGTTTTTCAAGGTTATGTCATTGTTTTTAGAGCAAAGATAAAATTCCAGCTTTGACTACGATCCGAATGGCGCAGCCAGCGCTTCAGGAGCTTCGCACGTGTGCTCATTATTTTCACTGTGACAATTGGCATGTCTAAATTTGTTTAAACATGCCTGCAAAAGCAAATAACAAGCATGTTTTGTCCTACGAGGGTTGCAATTATTTAAAATATCGTTTGCTGCTTTCCACGTTGTCTGGAAAGCCAGTACGAATAATTGACATTCGAACAAACGACGATGATCCCGGCTTGAGAGGTTAGAACGACCTGTACGTACTTTGCGAATCACAATTTTAACAAATATAATAAAAAATTCAAATTTCAGAATTCGAGGTGAATTTGATTCGTTTGCTTGATCGACTTACTAATGGAACCAAAATCGAGCTGAACGAGACAGGTACAAGTTTATTTTATTCCCCTGGACTCCTGGTTGGGGGAGAATTGGAGCATGATTGCAGTCTACAACGCAGCGTCACTTACTATCTCGAAGCTGTCATGGCTTTGTCACCTTTCTGCAAAAAACCTATCGACATTAAATTGAGAGGTGTCACAAACAATACTTTGGGTAAACATATTAGATTCATCTTGAATGAAATATCGAGATTTGCATTTTTTTACAATTTGTCATTTCTGCTCTCTTTTTGTAGATCCATCCATAGACAGAGTGAAATATGCAGGAATACCAGTCCTCAAGAAATTTCTGATGATAGATACTGATGTAGAATTGACGATTAAGAAGCGTGGAGCTGCTCCACAGGGCGGAGGAGAGATTCACTTCAAATGCCCGATATACAAGAATCTCAGAACTGTTCAGATTCAAAATAGTGGAATGGTGAAGAGAATTCGTGGTATTTCCTGTAGTATGAGAGTTTCGCCTGCCATTGCAAATCGCATGGTTGATTCTGCAAAAGAGGTTTTGCTTAAGTTTTTGCCAGATGTGTACATCAATACGGACCATTGCAGAGGTGCAACAAGTGGAAAATCTCCAGGTAATATAGAATAAAAAGGAATTTAACGTATCTGAATTTCATTATTTAATTTTCTCGATATTTGTTTCTAGGATTTGGCATAAGCTTGACAGCAGAAACGACCAACGGAATATTTTTCGGCAGCGACGCTTTTTCTCCTCTGATGACATCCGGATCTTTACCCTGTGTACCTGAAGATCTTGGAAGGCAATCGGCTCACGGACTCATCGACGAGATTTACAGAAACGGCTGCGTCGACTCACCGTTTCAGAGCATGACTGCATTATTCATGGCCTTGGGAAAAAAAGACGTATCGAAAATTCTCGTCGGTCCCTTGACACCCGCAACGTAAGTGTTATATTATACTTTTTAAGAAAATTAAAAGAAATTATTTAATTATTGTTTTTCTTTTCGTTTTGTAGGATACAATTTTTACGAGATCTCCGAGATTTCTTTGGAATCGTCTTCAAACTGGAGCACGCAAAGGATGAGGATGACGACGATAGCATTCAGGAACAAGTTCTTCTCACATGCATTGGAATAGGCTACACAAATTTGAGTCGGCGTACATTGTAATATATGTAAAATAATTTTTCAATCCTTCGATCTTTTGTACATAGAGAAATACATATATAAAAATTTGAAAAAAATGTCATAGAGAAAAGTTTTGGAGAATCGCTGGTTTTTCGGGCCATGCAGAAAAAATCGTAGCTTTCAGATGTTTCCATCTTCTTTGATAGGAAGTGCACATTTGTTTGCAGTGGTAATAATAGATTTTCTTCGGATGCAGTGGCACGCTTTTCGTCAGTGGACTTTTTTGAAGAGTATTGAGAAATAATGTCAGAAAGGCTCTTCTGCTGACTATCAGATTGTTTCCTTTTTTATTTTTGGTGGCTCCTTGTTTACGACCGTCCACAGTTATTTCGGTATTCCTGGCAATATATAATCATTATTTAATATTTTATTATAATTATGAAATTGTAAAATCGTAGAAAATACCTGTTGCGTACCGCGCACCAAAGAATGCTCGAAGGACAAGGACGACATCGCGAAATACTCTTTTTGTGCGGAAAATTGATTCTAGCTTGTACGATATCGGGTCCGGCGAGATCGTCGCCAAATCTCTTATAAATTCCGCGTTCCATAGCTTCTTGAGAATAGGGAGTATCGTCGCCGATTACGATAGTTTTCAATCGCAATGGAGGCACGAACAAAGACAGCAAAGATCCTTGAATGCCAACGACGTTCCATCTAAAATTAATCGGCAAAAGTATGAAGAAATAAATTTGCGAACAACACTTTTTATTTTTTTATAAAATTTTTTTAATTAACGTACTTTGCTATTTTGTCTGAACATGATAGGCTGAGAGTTGGCTCGCCTCGACCAGGTTTCGTGCGTAGTGGTCCTGTTACGTGATAATCCACACCAGGCAAATGAAAATCTTGCCTAATTTCGGTAGACAAACACTTTGCTCCGGTTCTGTGAATGTCCTTTATCGTCTCGTTTTCCGAGTTAATTTCACGAAACTCGTTCTCATCTAATTTTTGTTTCTTGGCAGGCACAAAACTGTTACTCGTCTCACTACTTTTCATAAGTATTATGGAACAATCTCCGCACGGGCTCTGACTGCAGTAAAAATGAATCGATACCCCGGCTTTTACCTCAATTTCCCTATTATCGTTCATAATTAAAATTTCACTTTTTCCCAATGCAAGCAGCAAATCAATTTGATCGTACAGATAAAGCATAAATCCGCGACGAGCGAGAATTTCTGCGTGAGAGTCGCTCAGTCTATCACCGATTTCGTAAAGCTTTGTGTTAGTGAGCTCTGCTCCACTGAGGCACTTTGTGCCCGTTGCTAAGGACACGAGAGAAAGCGCGTCGTTGTGTTTAACTATTATACCGGCGAGAACCGTCCATTCGCTTTCTCCCGGTTTTCCAGTTTTTTTCAGCGAATTGTACTTTTCCGTGCACATCTTAGCAACGGTGTCTGCGAAGGACGGCATTTTTTTCTTGTTGAAGAATACTTGAACGATGATAAATTTACGAAACGTTATCGGGATTCCAAGCGTACTTCGTTTGAGGCAAGCTGGACAGAGCGATCATTTCCTCGACGCTTATTGTGAAATCCAATTTAAAATTGTCTTGGATGTGAACCCTCTGCACGGCTTTTGGAATTATTCCTGAAATACAACTCGTTTAAATCATCCTAAATAAATCCTAATAATCGCAATTGGATTTTTTTCTGAGGATTACCTATGTTTTGTTGGACAGCCCATTTCAATAATACTCTGGCTGGTGAAACATCCAACTTTTCTGCAATTCGACAAACTACTGGATCTTTCAAAAGAGATTTATAGCTGCTTGTTCCCAGAGAAGAGTAAGCTTGAACATGAATTCCCTCTTTTTCACAGAATTTTATAAGCTCTGTTTGTCTATAATGAGGATGACATTCAACCTGGAAAATGAATTTAAAAATTACATAAAAGTTTGTTACTCTAGAATAACTTGATGACACAAAACTTACTTGATTTACAGCTGGTCTCACGCCGTAACAGTTGCCAAGCAATTGTTGAAGATGCTTTATGTTGTAATTGGAGACACCAATGGATCTTAAGAAACCCTGGGATTGCAATTCCACCAAAGTTTTCCACGTCTGACTTCTGAATTCGCCGTTTACATCAGAGCTCTCCGGAATCCCAGATTTACCGGGCCAGTGAATCAAAAACAAATCAATGTACGAAACTCTGAGAGCTCTCAGAGCATCTTTCACTGCATTTCGAATTCTTTTAGAATCGCCGTGATCACTGGGAGCTAACAAAGATTTGTTTTTTTTTTCAAAACCTTGTCTTTCGGAGTCAATTAAAATATTGTAAGAATGTAAAATATTTACATAATTTTGTAGTGATAAATATGTCTTCTCTGCTCAAATTGTATTTGGGCAGCAATGCCTGCAGCGCACAGCCAATGTCTTCTTCGTTTCTGTACACAGCTGCTGTATCTACAATAATATTGCAATCTTAGAGAAAGCACACTTTTACTGAAATATTTTGACACTTTCTAAGAAAATTAACATTTTGACAAAAAATTGTATTTGCAGCTTATTTTTACCTATCGATCGATATCCGACTTTGAGGGCTTCGTCAATGACGTTGTGTATACTTTCTCTTCCAACAATTTTGTACGTTCCAACTGTAAATTTTACACGAATGAATTTCACCTTTACAATACAAGACAAGTTTTTAATCACTTTGAAACTTTTTCGTTATACGAATAAAAATTTGTATAAGAGTTTTTACGAAATTAAAATACGGAGCGTGTCCGTGTAAAATGGAAAAAACCCAATGTATTCGTGACACAGAATCGAACGCCCATATGCTAATATTTACAGGTGAAATTTGTTCAGCAAAGAACATTTTTCGTGAGCATTTCCTTACTTCCGACGAGCGGCATGTTGAAATTACTCGATAATTTAACACATTGTTGAGTCGGTTTCATCATTTTTTAGATAAAACTTTGTATTTTTGAATGAATCGCTCTTCGAAGACGGTAAAAGGAAGACTACGGTGAACACGAAGGACGAAGGTTTTTGATATCTCAAACAATAATCGATTTGAGGCGCGTTCCATTTATCGTCCGAAACGATTACAAAGACCAAAATCAATGTAATAAGCATAGGACACAGTCTTTGTGGGCGACAAGTGGAATTCGTCTTTGAACTAACCTCATTTGTGCATTATTCCGGCAAGTGCTGCCACCAATAAAAGTTCTCGGAGTCCTGCCGATAATGCAAAATCCAGCACCAAAAACGATGATTCGGGAATGAAGGCATTGAAAAAGTTCTTTTGATTTTCGACGTAATTTTATTACTTCCATCAGTATTATTATTAATTATAATAACAATGTAGATTTCGAACGGTGTATGTAACAAGAGTATTAAAAATATGTTTCTATTCTTCATCAAAACGGAACGTGAGAATTCACGCTTTTTATTATATTCAAAATATATAATAGACACGCGGGCTGTCCCGAAAAGTAGCTCGACTCTGCCATCGGATTTGCACATTCAGAACCGAAATTTGCTGGTTTACATAATTCGTGCATGATTGAAATTTTTTTTAATTCGAGATACCGAAATTTACGTCTGATAACAGAGATCACGTGACCTTTCTGGGACGACCCGCGTGCGTCTCTGATTCGTGGCACCTGTGTAAAAATGAATTCCTCTTTTAGATATAACACGTTACATCGAATATCATACGATCATGCCGTTGTAAATAATTGATCGGTGATGTTTTTTTTTCTTTTTTTTTACGTGGCCGCGTGACAATTCTATTACCTCTTAGACATATATATATATCCTTACAGAAAACAACGAGAACTTCAAAAAAAAAAAAAAAATACCGAAAAATCACGTTTCGCATAATTCATAAACTTTTGTTGCTCCTCTCAGTATATCGGAAGTGAAAACGAGTTGAAAAATGCATGGACGAAAATATTGGCGGAACCGAGTCTCCTGTTCCTCGATCAGAACTTACCCATGCTTGAAACGTCAAATCAAGAAAATTTGATCGTAAAACTCGTCAGTTCCGCAGTTTACATTTCACTTTTGTACTATTGAACATGTACAAGGGAAGTTCTTGAATAATCGCTCTCTCTCGTTTTTTTTTTCATTTTCTTCTTTTTTTTCTCGTAAGTCACTCGTGGTATCGATGGTATATTCAATGTTTAACATACTTTTAAAGTCTATATATAATATATATAATTTATAACATGAATATATGTATCTACACATATATCTTTCTTGTTATTTGCGATTTTATAGCAAGGTGTTTCTATTCATATACTGATGTAAACAGTAAGAAGTACTATAATCCGGTGATCAGATCTTGGCTGTGCTATTTCGGGGAAAATAGAGAGGAGAGTGAGGAGGGAGGCGTCGTTTCTCAAGGAGTTACGCGCCGAGGATTTTGCTGGTCGCAAAATAAAAAGGGGGATGAGTGAAGGAAGTAAACTACATTATAATATTGCCACGACATCCTGCCAAGTTGTACATCCTTATCGTTAAAATTACTTCAACACGGACATAAGTCGATAATGCGGACGATATTCGAATCGGAGTACAACGAGAGAAACAAAAAAAAATGATTCGAGTCGGTTGCAACTGTCGGAAAATCGTGTGCGCGTGGTTTTTTTTTCTTCTTCTTTTGATATCTCTCTGCTGCGCGTATACGACGACGCGATCGATCGGTTCGTGCATATATATATATATTTTTTCTCATTACAAATCGCGTTGGGATTTTTCGAACGATCGAACCTGCATTATTTCGAAAGACAATAATCGTCTGTCACACTCGTTACATCGACGTACAATAATAAAATATAATGCCGAATTGATTCGGCACGAATATACATGTAATATTTATATATATATATATATACTATATAAACTTAAGTAGATTGCAGATCACTCTTTTATGCACGAAGATGCTTGCTGTTTGTGCTTTAAAGCATTTATATACACAAAAGACGAGCTACCGTTATCAGAGAATTCTTGTCGACGGATTTCAATGCCGGAGACGAGATCGGGGAAGGAGCGGGTTCGTTCTCCTTGCGAAGACACGAACGACGGTCGCAACTTTGCTCTTCATCCTGTTTTGTTTTTTTTTTCTTTCGTCTCGGCGGTTAATAATTTTACAGAATATATAGATATATGCAAATAACATAAAACTAAAATTCTTAATAGTCACATATATATGGCAGATCTAAAAGTTACAACGACGTTACGATCTCTCTTTTTTTCTTTTCGTCTCTTTTCTTTTTCTCTCGCATAGTCGTTGATGAAAATTTAAGTTAATCAATCTCTCACGCAATCGCTCGATCTTCCTTCACTCACAAACAACACAACACGCACAAATTTATGCTTACTATCCATAACTTATATAATTAATAATTTCGCAGCGACAAGTATGTCAACAACATAGATATATATCCATTTTTTTCTCTATATTTTTTTTTTGATCTCGTCACAAATTCTCTAAACTTCCTCTTCCTCTTTCTCTCTCTCTTTCAAAATTTACTTTAAATTCTTGGCTATTCGACATAATAATATTAATAATAATAATTCAATAAAAATAAACGACTCCTTTGTATCGGTTACATAGAAATTCTCTCAATAAATCTCTTTTCATTAATTCGAAACAATTTTTCATTTTTTTTGTTTTAAATATTCATCAATTTATCTTCTCTATAACGGAGTTATATGCAGCGAGCTCGATCTGAGTGACTGGATCTCGCTGCGTTGAAATTGTCCTTTAGATTTCTTTTTTTTTCGTCGTATTGCACGTATTCTGGTTCAGCACAACTTCTTTCGTTCGATATAGTTAATTGCCACGTAAATAATTAGCCGAAAAAAAAGAAGTATAACAGAAGGAGACGTAGAGTATGAGAAGTGGAGAAGAATAATCGTGTGAACGAAGAAACGTCGGGAAATGCATATTGCTTGGCTAATTATCTCGAGACCCAAACTACTCGCGACTTCGCGTACGCGCGCTTACATACGGACTAACAAGATTAATTAAAATACCTCATTATCGCCAGTTGTTCATTATAATTATCTCTCCTCTCGTCAATTGGATTTTCGCGATCGTTGTTCTCTCGGGCGACGATTCTCTCTCGATTCTCATTGTTCTCTCTTTCTTCTTCTCCCTCCTGCCCACCCCTTTTTGCATCGTTCTCCAAGAACATCGCAGATAATACTCGTGATGGTGCACAACGGAAGAAGAAAAAGAAAAAAAAGTAGAAAAGATAATACCAAGGCTCGTCGACGAATTTTTAATCTCGTGAGTCTTTAGCTGCTGCTTATAAAAAATAAGTACCAAGAAAAACCGCGAAAATTTGAGGGCAGACAGTCGAAAAGAAGAAAAGTACGAAATGAAAAAAAAAAAATAAAAAATAAAATTGGTGATCGTCGAGAGAAATGTTACGCGCATCGACTAAAATAATATTAATAATAATAATCGTAATATTAATATTAATAATATGTATAATATATATGTACACGTTGAGAGGCGCAATTTTTTCTTCTTGTTGGCCGGCACGATACAATTCGAGATTCGCGAATACGATGCGCGATCGATCGATGGAAAAGAAAAAAACAAGAAATTAGAAAAAAGAAACATAGAAATTGAACGTACGATCCTTTGGATATTTTCGGCACTGAGGATTTCCGTTTTTTTTTTTCGGTTGCTGGATTTTTCGGATTTTGTTTTTGTTTTTTTTTTGCAAAGAGGATGGAGATAAGCTTGTGACGAACAGGGGCTGGTGACGCGGACGGCGAAGACGCTCGGCTTCGGTGAACCATATCATACTCGCGGATGCTGCGTGTCCAGAGTCCAGGTGTTAGCACGGGGCGATTTGGATTCCATTGTTAGCACTCCAAGCCTACAGGCCATGGACAACCAGGGGTTAACAAGAAAAAGAAAAAAGAAAAAAAAAACACAGTTCTGGTTAGTCGTAATTCTCGATTACGTGTCTCACTCGCGCTCACATTCACTCCTGATTATGACTGATCGACGTTTACATATTTATTAATATTATTATCACGCTTTCTCGTCTTCTCTGCTCATTCGTATGCGTTATTGCTTCTTTTTTTTTGTAACTCTCTGTGACGTGGTTAGTGAAAAGCAATGCTCGTGATGACAAGATTCTCGATAATCTCTCTCTCTCTCTTTCTCTCTCTTTATTTTGTTATGGGAATTTAACCCGTTTTGTTAATGCATAATAATAATAATAAAAAGAAGTAGAAGAGGCGAGGTAAAGAAGAGGTGCATTGCTTTACACGTCGCATGTCAGAGTTTTTAGGAAAAAAAGAAAGTAACAACGAACAAACGCGGGTACATATTAGTCTGAAGCGTTCTCTCGTCTCGAGTTGGTGAGATACGAATGAGATGTGACGAACGAGAAAAAAAAACGAACAGTCAAGAAACATGTGTACCTCGTTGCGAAATGTTACACGAGAATACCTGCGCCAGTTTAATGTTACGATCAAGAGAATAAGTGAACAAATCAAATGACAGCAGAGGCACATTCTTCAATACTTTGACAGGTACATTATTTGTGCATTGAAAAAAAATAAATAATAATATTGACGTGCTCGTAAATTTGATAAGTAATTTAATGGCTCGTGTACTGACCCTCCCCGCGCATAGGACAGGCAAAAAGAGACTAACGGCGAAACCCTCGTTTCGCTTTTGAACAAACAGTAAAAATATGCAGTAATTGCGAGAGACGTGAGAATATTAAAGTTCAGGCTTTCGTGAGGAATGATTAAAAAAAAAAACTAAAAATTAAGTAGAAATAAACGAAGTTGTTGAGATTAGAACGTTACACTGTCTTTTTTTTGTGATATTGCATTATCGCCCATTGGATGCATTTTATGCACGAGTTCGCCTTAGGCATATGTGAAACGAAAAAAAAAATTAATCTCACTCTTGTTGCTCTTCTCTTGCTCTCGTTTTTTTTTGACTCGATTTTGTTATGCATACGGTTATTGCCATTTGCGAGTAATCGTGAGAGACAAGTTTCACTTTTTTTTTTCTTTTAATTTCCGAATAATCCACCGATTTTAGAGGCAGCTTGGGTGTGCACCTGCCACCAACATAGCAGTGCTAAGTGAGTGACATTTTTGTAATATAAGATCTAGGAACCTATGAATAATGCACGGTTATGTGGCTCGACAACAGTATTGCTCACGTATTAATAATTGGAAGTTCGTTTTCTGCGGTATTGTTTTTTAATTCGTTGTTTAATGATGATAAAAATAATAAAATTATTAATATCCCATCAGCAAGCGGGTATTTGTCAGAGGCTCATTGAGTTACGCACGTGCCATTTTTTAGGACAGTTCTAATAATACAGTTCCAGGCATTTCGTAAGCATATATATAAAAAAATATATATGTGTATGGTATTATTTTACAGTTATCATATTTAATTAAATAAATAAATAAATAAATGTGTAGACGTTAGTGTCAACTTGGCCATGTGGAGCATTTTTGTTAGTTTGATAAATTTATAAAAATTAAAAAAAAAACAGAAGACGGTGCTTGTCTGTGCAGCCTATTGTGAACGGATGAAGAAAAGAAAAATGATAAAAATTAAATAATAGATAAACAAAGTTAAAAAATTAATAATCATGTCCATGATACGGGTGTCAACATAGAGAGAAAATAAAAAATCGTAATTATAAAAAATATATATAATAATAACGAGAGATTGTTAGTGATAAATACGTGAATAAAAAAGGGTGGGACGTCAGCTTTTAGGCAGCGATTATTTATGTTCTTTCTTCATATTTCTGAATTACGAACGATCTGCCGATTTGTCGTTCGCTCGTCATGCTTTGTTTTTCGTTTCTCTCGCTCTCGCTCTCTCTCTCTCTCTCACTTTTTTTTATTCGTGCGAAACAGTTGTGAAAAAAAGAGGATTATTATTCATTATTTAGTCTCGAATTTTTTGGTTAGCAAAGAATTTGACTCTGGACCAGGAAACGTGATCGATTCGAATGGAAAAAAAAAAGTTAAGAAATCGTCACGTCGCCATTCGCGTTACCACCCCTGCAATTTATTCGTAAAAAATGTATTCTTCTTTTCTTACTCTCTGTTGTTTTTTTGTATAAATATTTATTCAAATCATATCATAATATATAATAATATACTGTATATAAATTTATATATATATTTATATATAGTTCAGATGGAAATTCGATAAGTGTTCCACAGGCACAAGTTGCCAAAAAGAAAAAAAAAATAACAAAATGCAAAATATATGTATAATGTCCTGGAAATTTGTTCTTTTCTCTAAAAAAAAGTGATATAATAAAACACTGGTTTATCATTAAATACGTGAAGAAGCACCGGTTGCGCGAACGCTTGACAAATTTGCTCTTTCGGGCGCCAACACCACACTGCCCCTAATCCCTTGGATCTGGATCTATTTCGTTTTTTTTTCTTTCTTTCACTCGCGTGAAGTTTACAAATTCTTGGCAATACTTTTATGTACATGGATGCGCCTCCGTGCATTGTTTATTTTTTTTCTATTTTATCCTCGGACGGGCAGTGCTGCTTCGATTTACAAATTCATCAAAATTCTCTTTTGATTATAAACTATTCTATGAAGTGGGGAGGTGCTCACCCTCACCGCGCGCTCCTCCGCGAATAATTCTCTACGGTGGCACGGGAATATATATATATATATATATATCATAAATATACTTAATTCTTCATATATTAAAAAAAAATCTAATATATATATGATCTGCAAATATCTCAACACAATTTCACATACATCCTACGTCGTAAAATGTTGCTTAGACCTAGGAGCGGGGAGTTGCGCCAAAAATCATAATGAAACGAAAAACAATACAACACATGAGTCCTTCTTCTTCTTGTTTTTCCTCTCTTTCTTTCTTTTTCGTTCTCTTTGCTCTTTCGTCGATAATCATTTGAAGACACACACGTTTCCGTTCTCTCTCACTCTCTCAAATATTTCATACACTGATCGCTTTACCAATGTACGAATCGCTCTGCGAGGTTCGAAGCAACGAGATTCAAATCGAACGAATTTTAATGAGAAATATGTGTCACGTAATACTGCAGGATTTTCTCAACGAAAATTCAAAAATTCGGGCAAACGATACTAAAACGAAGAAAATAAAGGATTAAATAGAGTGAAAACGTTATAAATAATTTGATTAATCGAGCGTGAACTTTAGCTCGTTAATGCGTCAGGTACGAAAGTTGAAAATATATTCACAGGGCTCTCGCATACATTGGTAAGCCATCTCATCACGCATATTTGTACGGGAAACATTCTGTGGTATATGAAATTGAAAAACAAGAAAAAAAATTGAATTAAAAAAAAAGAGGTTTGTTACGTATTTGAGTATACGCTAGGCTGTACACTTAAATGCGTAATAAAAAATTCGCTTCATTCGCTCGGTTTTCATCTTTAAATAAAACGTAAATGAAGGCTTGTGCAAAACTAACCTTTCCGCGACTCGTGATCTCTTGTTATTCACGAGAGTGCGCCAGCCCTTTGATAAGGGTGCTCGCGAATCTGACCCAGGTGCCTACGCTGCTTCGCAGCGGCCGCTGCACCTGTTCGCCAACATAGAAATGTGAATAATCGTGCTCCCAAAATAATTTCCATGTTTTTTGTTTTGTTTCTTTCTTCCTCTTTACCAATAATCCCATGGCCGTCGAAAAAACCCCCCCTCATTCCCCCGTCTAACAAATTTCATTTCCAGAAACCAGAAAACAAACAAAAGTACCAAGAAGAGCGTGGAGAACAAGAAATCGACGAACGTCTCTCGACGAGATTTGAGAAAAAAAAGAGAGACTCGTTTCGAGATAAAAGACAAAAGTCTCACGATTTTAAGACTGAAAATGGCACACGCGCGAATGCGGCCGGGACTGAGTTGATTCATTTACGACCGGTTTTTTCCGTCGAGTCCGAAAGACGCTTTCGCGAAAAGTACATTAAAAAAAAACAAAATTCTCATAAAAAAATAAACAATAGATTAAACACCGTACGGGATCGATCACCGGTACACTTTTATAAATAAATAATCGGATGATATTCCAACAAGAAAAATTTTAACGTGTCTCGCTCGTATTTTTTTGTTCGTTTCCTCCTCCCCTCTCTTGTCCGTCATTTCATTTTCTTGGGACTAAAAAAATTCAAGTACGATCGTAATAATCGTAACTAAAATGTAACCAGCCATTTCGCTCATTCCAAACGAAAGGTAAAATAATAACAATGAGTATTACGATTAAGAGCTACGATCGCGCGCGCCGGATATTTTTTTCCTCGATCGATCTCGCGTATATAAATATGGCTAAATAACTGCGCGCGTGCGTGCTTTCTTTACGTTTTCTCTTTTTATAAAAATAAAATTAAATAGTCGTTATAAAATAATATAAAATAATGTACATGAATCTGGTAATAAATTCAATGCTCTTCTCAAAGACTATTCGTTGAAAAATTATCCTGAGTCCTGTGACTGTCCGTCAAAACAAAATTGGCATTGGCCATGCGCGGATATTACGTCGAATTTTCTATTTCTTTCTCGGCGAAGTTGACGCTTCGGTGGTATTTCTTTTTTTCATCGTAACCGAAACACGGATGCGAGCTGGGATCTTATTTTCAACGTGTAGCCTTCGTCGCGCCTTAACACCTACAAAATATACGCTAGAACCGTAAGTTCTGAAAACGCAGTTGTTTTGGTCCCTGGGTACTCTTATTCCCTACACCTATTTGTCTCTGCCTAGAAAAAAAAAACAACAACAACACCCTACACCTACCTATCACCGGCGAAAGTTAGTAGGCGACGAGGAAAACCGAAAATGAGAATTTCACAAAATCGAGGGTAAAAAAGGAAAGAGAAAAAAAGGCCGGAGACGTCTGACTGACAAGGAAACATCCGCGAGCGCTAAAAACGTTTTTACGACCTGTAAAACCTGTCCGACACTTTCCTGAGAATAATAAAAAAAAAATACGAGATAAAATAAAAAATTAAAAAAAAAACGAGAGTGTATCGAATATTTCGTTATTTTTCTTTTGCGTGTGTATTTTCGCTCACAGCTCTAAGTCACCCGGATCAAAGTATATAGGGTAAAGCCGTCCCAGTATCGCCAGCAGTTGTGCAGAACGGCGTAATGAACACTCTGAGATGTATCCTCGTAGTTATCTGTCGGATCAAAAGGAGCGATTCAAAAAAAAAGTATCTTTCTTCTTGTTTCGGTAACTTTTTAGTCTTTTAGTTCCTTTGTTTGTTTGTTTTTTTTTAATAATAGCCGGGGCACGAGCGGCGAATTTTGAAGCGAGATAACAAGTGTTAGTCACTCTCGTCGTGTCTGCTCTCCTTTTTTTCCTCTTCCTTCCTCTTATCGCTTTTAGTCCTGTCTCTGCAACCCTAGGGAATTTCCACTCGTGATTCTAGTACCTTTGTGGTGTTACGTATATTAATCGATTAATCAATCAATGCCGCTGGACGCAATTCGAAACGAGAATAGAGCGACAAGTGAGACGGAGAGAAGCGCATTCTCCCTCTCTCTTTAAAATTAAAAATGGGAAGTTACGAGAATATTACGTTAAACGAACCATCACCGCGTTAAGAACGACTGGGGATTAGACAAAGGGGCTGAGAGAACGAGCTTTTGCATTGTTTTTAGTTCGCAAATTAGTCGCGCAGTTAGAGATACGGGAAAAATGAGATTACGCGTCGGTGCGCGGGGGTTTTCACGTGAATGCGAAAAGCGAAAGAACGAATGAAACGCACGACGCGCGATAATTCATCTCATCGAGGAGGAAAGTAAACCTAGATTTTCTCTCTCGATGAAAAATCTCTTAAACCGCCTATACATAAACCAAACCTATATTCAATAAATACGATATATCTATCTCGATAATGTATACATAAAATATATTCAATATATAATAATATCTATGAATCTAAATTCATCTATGCGTGCGTCTAAGAACTCTTTTTCTTTTCTTTCTGTAAGCTAAAAACAACGAATGGCCTTTGATTATTGCATTGAGTAATTATGCACGAGAATGTGCCACACGACTGAAATTCCCTTCGCGGGCAGAGCGCCCCGAAGTTCATCTAGAGCGTTTTTGTTTCGTTTGGTATACTGTAAAGAGAAGACGATTAAATTAAAAATAAAATAATACAGAAAAAAAAAATAAACGTAAGAACAAAAAGAGAGTAAACTGCTCGACGTAAAGGTATTTAAGTATGCGAACTATTTGTAATGGCATAAAAATCGATTCGCGAATTAATACGAGACTTTTGGACTAGCATACGTGTCACCATCCTCGTGTGTTCGTGCGTCTACATATTTTTTTTTTAATCTAACATTATCGTCTATCGTCCTGTACTCACGACAATCGTGTTTTCTCCCTTTCTCTTTGTATAACGCCCGGGCACCTGCTGTCACCCCTCGGCGACGGGGTTGCGTTTTTTCAATAAAAAAAAGCCGGCAATATCGGTAAAAAATCAAGAAAAAAAAATGATAGAAAAAAGAAACAAACTTCAATTCCAATCGCGGGTTGAAAAAAAAAACACGTCGACTCTCGTGCGCGACAAAACGGGCGTGCTTCTCGAAAGGATCGACTAACGCGACTAGTAAATGACTGATCTCAACTATTTCATAAAAAAAAAGAAGATAAAAGGTATGAAAAGAAGAAAAAAAACAGAATAAAATAATACAAAACGAGAAGAAAAAGAGTGAAATCTCCTGACACGATCGTCCAAGCTAAACGCGCCAGAGAGGCGCGAATTCTTTGTCCATCAGCAACGTATCGTAAGAGAAATCGTCATGACGGTCGGAGCCTCGCCGAGCGACGACTAACGGAAAACACATCATCATTGTCACGACAATAATGCCCGTTTCTTCTTTATGCCCTATGATCGTTGAAGGGGGTGATAAGGGGATGAAAAAAAAGGTGTATATAAATAAAAAAATAAAAATAAAGGGAGAGATATATAGAATGGGGTAAATGGCTTCCGATCATGGGAAAGTATTTGCAAGCGAATAAAGAAGACGGGCTCGAGCCTAGCGTCAGCGAGCAAACAACCCACCAGAATGGTCAGCAGTGGCGTATTCGGTGAGCAAGGGCGAGGCTGCGAGGGCCGCGTAGTTGGCGTAATCGGCGTAAGGCGTGTATATGAGACCGTGAGGATCCCCGGCGGAGAGCAACGAGCCCGGTGGCCCGGAACCGTTGAGCAGCGAGGCGGCGGTCGTCGGGACGGTGATTCGCGGCGACAGGATCAACGGCGCACCGAGCGGCGCGTTCTGGGTTCGCATCTGCGTACCCAGCCCCGGCAACAGGCGCTGCGTCTCCGCCGCGGCTTGCGCCACGCGCCTCCATTCCTCGTCGCAGGCTGCAATGTCGAATGCTTCATTTCACTTATTTTCCTGAGCTCGGTCCCGAATTGGCGCTCAGATATTTTTTAGGATTCATGGACAGGACACACGTTCTCCGATCTCAATTCATTTGTTTGTGACCGTGTTTTTAAAATTATATATATTTTTTTTTAAAGATTTTTGAAAATGTAAATAGAAATAAATTTTTAATTAGGATTGGATTGCGTTTTTACAGTTTTTATCTTCAAATTTTCAGACTTTATTCGATCGAGTACAAAACTCGGTTTTTTTCCTGAACTCGAGTTAGTGCTCAGCTATTTTTTTAGGATTTATGGACAACCGATTAACAGGACATACATTTTCCAAATCTCAATTAATTTTTTTGTGATCGTTTTTTGAATTTGTGGAAACATGTGGACAGATTTTTGACAAATGTAAATAGAAATAATTTGTATTTGGTGGACAGAATGCAAAATAACGTGAAAGTAATAACAAATTTTATTCAAATTTAGGCTTGGATTACTTTTTTACAGTTTTTTCTCTAGATCAAGACTTTTTTCAATCGAAAACAAAAGAATAATATGTCGTTATTATCGTCAGTTATGATCAAGCATCACATAAAAATTATGATTTGATTTGTCTCCAAATTTTTTTCTGAAAATTTTTCCCGAACCATAAAAAAAAAATGCAAAAACGAATTAAAAACTATAAACTCCTAAAAAAATTAGTGACGTAGATAAATAAAAGTAAAAATCAGACTCTAAAACAATTTAGAGATTTTGATAAATTGTAAAAAAATCTTGAAGAAATGAATTCGAACATTTTGAGACTTTCTTGAACTCTGATAAATAGCCTGGTCTTTGGTGCCGAAAAAGGGTCGAATGTGTCAAATAATTAGAACAGTTATTAATATAATATGTACCTGCTGCCGCTGCCACCTTCGTGTTCGAGTCTCTGTACGTGCCGTTTATAATGGCGAGCTCCATGAGCTGTCTCTTTTTCAGTTCATCCTCGCCATCGGCCTGCTAACAATCGATATCACCGTAAGAATCTTTCAAAGATAACGAAAAATTATCGATTCCTTATTCCATTGTTTACGAAATTGAAAAAATAGAGTTAATATTGAAAATACTACTCGTTAAGGTAGTTATAGAGTTGCCACGTACTTCTATGGAAATGTTCAAAAGTATTCGCGAATATAGTCAGAACATTAATATCAATTCCTTGGCTGATATCCAAAGTGGCTTTCCGTTCCAAATTTGAGGTATTTAGAACGACAGATCACCAATTTTAAACCTACTTCCTATATCCAGTTATCGAATTTTTTTTGTGATTCCTTTAAACGAATTTCAAAAATTTGACAAACATTTTCTCTTAAATTCCGAGAAAAATAATCAATCATTTCATGGATATCTCCAAGTCGTTAATTATTAATTTCTCATGACTAAAACTTTAAATTTGCAAAGCTCTTTAGTTTTGTACTGGATTATTTCACTAGAACTACCTTGAGTATACTTATTTTATTTTAATTTTTTTAATTACTTAAGATATCTAAAAAAATGTATTTTTTAAATTTATTTATACGTATATTTTAAGTATAAAAATTGCACGTTTTGTATGTATAAAATTCATTACTTTTATTTTATTTATATTAAAAAAAATAAAATAAAATAAAAGTGAATGGTGAAATGAAGAAAGTTGGAACTGTCTCACCACGGGTACGAGAAGCTTCTTGACTTCCTCGACGGCACGGGCGAGCTTGAGGGTCGCGCGGTTCTCGGTGTCTTCGACAGTGAGCAAAACGTGAAGCTCGTCCGTCAAGTGTTCCCAGTTGGGTTTGCCTCGATTTTGTTCCTCCTGGCGAGAATAAATCGAACATTCAGTTTCACATCGACGAATGCATATCAGTACTTAAACATTTATCGTGCAACTGAAAAAAAAAAATTTAATTTTTGCTGGACACAGAGCGAAGGAAAAAATAAATGAAGAAACGTACAAGGAAATTCGACTGAGAGCTTGCGTCACGAATGTTTGTACTTACGAGAGCCCCGATTGAAATTTCCTCAGTGAGAGCTTGGAAAAAAATTCATCGAAGTTTGTATAAAGAATTTTCTTATTTTCGTCACTCGACGTCGCAGTTTCTCCGAGTGCAACGAACTCGAAGATCCCCGTTTGTTTTTCCGTCGGCCAAGCTTTACGACGATCTCACCGCGCGAGAGAATGAGACATCGAATTTTACGCAAGTGCGAAAAGTTCGCGATTCCTTCTTATTCTTATTTTCGTACGGAAAGAAACCCGGCTGGTTTTCACGAGCGCAGCTGGCTAAACATTCCCCGCCGACTTGTTAGTTTTGTTTCTCGGCGGAAATCGCTCTCGTCGAGAGCGAAAAAACGAGCATTTCCACGATCTTCGCGAAGCGAGAATCGATCAAAGAATTCAACCAATTTTATTTTATTCCATTATTAGATCAAGAATTACTATTGTACCAACAATAAAATTAATTTTACTTATTAAAGCGTGAAATGAAAAATTAAGCGAAGCGAAGAATTTATTCATAAAACTTTAGCATTTTTCTATACTTTTACGTTGTATCTTGACACCGAATTGAAATCAGAATCGAGAATGGAAAGTTTTGAAAAGTCAGTGACACGCGTCGCGGATTTATCTTTACAGAGATTTTTTGTTCTTCGTCTCTCGCGTATTTTCCTCTGCATGTGTCATCGGACCGACTCTGGCTCGATCATACCTTAATCGGTATCGATTTTTCCGACTGGCGAGTCCGCGTTTGCGGAATGAACGGGAGAAACTCGTTCCCGCGAAGCGCGATAAAGAACGATTATTCCCGATATTTTTATTTATCTTCGTAAACCCGAATCTCGTTTTATATCAATTTATATATTTTTCTTACCTTCTTCTTATCCCGCATCGAGCCCTTTCCTCGTACCATGATTTTGCAGCCAGTCTCTTGTTCCAATTGTTTCGCCGTCATGCCTCGGGGCCCAAGAATCCTTCCAACAAAGTTGAACTGAAGCCAGAGCAAAAAATAGATTTATTAATTTCATAGAATGAAACTGTGGAATGACAAAAAAAATTTCTTACAGGCTATCGATCATTTCTTTTAATTAATTTGTAATTTATTTTTATCTATTTATATTATTTATTATTTTCTATGTATTTTATTTATAAATAATACGTTTATTATAATACATGATACATGTAATACGTTTATTTCTAAAGACGTATAATTTTTAAGTGCTAAAAAGATAATTGTATGATAACAAGATAATAATTATATGGCAAAAAAATGTAATAAGCACGCGCAAATCGAAATTTTCCGGAGTCCGATTAAAAAAACGCCACACGTGCGTTACGAAGGGAAAAAGATAAATGAAGTAATGCGAATAATGGAAGGAGATTCGCAATTTGAAGCGAGTATTGGCTCATTTGATTTGTACGCGGAATTCGAACGCGAAGAAATAAAGGAACAAGGATTCCTCTCGAGCGGCACCCATTATAATAACACGGGCGCGCCTTTCTTCGAGAAACTCTTTCATTTTTTTTATTCCTCTCCTACACATCCTTCGCCGTTGATGCCCCGCGGACTTTTTTTCCACGCGGGGTTATATACGAGAAAAGGAAATACGTCGAGCGATTATTACTTCACATCCTGAGCGGATCGAGACGTACGCGCGTTCGCCTTCCTTTTTTAACTCCCCGGATCTGAGTTCACTCGAATAGAACGTGAAAAAAAAAATTCCACCGTGACTATCCCTGATGATGCATTAACATTATTTTTTTTTTCGAATTATAAAAATTACGTAATTTTATTTTCATTCGTCGGCGCGCCTGCGTGAAATAATTTTGAGAAGATGAAGATATTCTCTGAATAAATCTTTTACGGTCGTCCTCGATTATTTGTTCGGTTTGAGCTGAGTTTCATTCGAGAAAATTGTCGTCGAAATCTCATTCAGCTTCGAAATGAGAAATGCACAAAAAAAAATGTATATTCTGGTTATTTTGTCGGCGAGCGAAAATTGGTCGAGTTATCGCCTCGTGGGGTCCTCTTTTTATCGGGAGAATTTATCTCCCCGATGATGGAGCGATATACGCTTGCAATCATTGGCGGTGACGATTATCTCCGATATTATTCAGCTACGCCTATTGGACGTCGATTGGCTCCGTTGATTACGAACTTATCGGGCTTTGGATCTCTTTTCTTCAATGACCATTCCCGGATTTGACCGGCGTGCCACCGCTCGCGAGTCGCGACGAAATCAGCCAACATTTTATTGCGCGAAACGATCTAACGATTTCTCGGAAAGCGCCGAGTCCTGTTAAAATCCCGACAGAGAGCAATTATCCCTTGTAAATACACGAGATGTCGTCCGACGTCGACATGCAGAAAATTTATATTAACGCGGTATTTAATCCCGGTACAGGCGAATTCAAAAATTATAAAAATTTCAAATAAAACTTTCGCAAAATACATAACTTTATAAAAAAGAAACAAAAATTGTTTTTTATTCTGTATAAAATATAATCAATTGATTACTGAATGAAAACACAATTTTTTAAATGTCATAGGTACACGTGTTCATTTTTATTTTAATTAAAAAAATTAATTTTTAAATCTTTATTTTTTCTTAATAAGGTGATGTGTGTATAAAAATATAATTTACAGATAATTTTTCTCACTTGAATGTTTTTTGGTAAATTATACTCGAGTATGTGTGTATTTAAAGAAAAAAAATAAAATAAAAAGAGTAAAAGTGATTGAAAAAAATGACACGTTATTCTGGAAGGGATAAAAAGAAGTGCGCCCTAAAATGGAGTTTTTTTTTTAAAGATATAGGAGTCTCACGAGTAACTCGGGATCATTTGAAACGTGAGTTTCTGCGAATCTCGAGCGTTGCGGAACGGAACGGCGATTCGCGCTGCAAAAGTTATCGGCTCCTCGAGCCAAACACTTTCCCGCGGCCGTATACAGAATTCCCGTTACTAATCTCGTAACTCGTGCGTCTTTTGGACATCAAAATGTCACTGGGAGGTATTCGGATTCGTTCCTTTCTAATATGCGAAATTGTAACGAGCCATTATTTACAAGTGTCCAAAAGTGAATTATTATTTGTCCGAAACTTTGTAACATTCTAATAACGATTCTGGGGTGACAATTTTATTAAGTAAGACTTTTACTCTTACGAATGATTATTTTCATATCAAAGAAGATTGTCATATTTTTTACTTATTCATTGCAGATAAAATAATAAAAATTTATTAACAATAATACATACTTTTTTTAAAATTGTATTTTGTAAATGAATAATTTTTACATATCTACGACGTTGAAATGATTATAAATGTCATGATGAATCTCTATTACATGGAGCTTAAATAGATGTTTCAAAATGTTTAAAAAAAAAACAAAATTAATCATTGAAATCAATCAACTATAGTCAATGAAGATTTTATTTTTGGTAGAGAAATCCTTGAAGTATTGCAAACAATAAATTCATATAATGAATTACTTTAAGACATACAATATAGCATATTGAACGAACCAAATACGCATCAACAAAATGTATGAGTACTTTGTTAAATGCCATTTTATCTAAAGTATATTTAGAAATAACCCAAAGAAAGGATTTTTCAAAGCAATATGGAGCAACGGGTGAGATAGTTTTGACGTTTTGAATATTTTTCGTGGAAAGAGAGGCTTCGGGCGATTACCGAAAGTTCGTCCATATCGCGAGCGCGAGCTGGCGATACTCGAGAGGGTGCGAAATTCGGCTCGGGGAGCCGGGGGGGGGCGAGTCTTGGAAGAAGCTTCTGAGGAAAAGCAGCACGAATAAAACGGTGTTTGTGCGCGCGCGTGTGAGTTTGTATGGATTCTATTTCGGTAACTCGACCAGAATAGAATCTGCTTCTTCGCTCTCCGCCTCGGCCCTTCTTCTTTTTTCTTTCTCTCTCTTTCGCCCTCCTCCGTCTCGCTCCCGCGCATCTTACCCCGCGAGGCCCGCGTACGTGACGGCTCTGCTTCGCTCGCGAGCGCCCGCTTACACACATGTGCATTAAAACACTCGGTTTTGTTCACCGCGTGCAGCCATCGGCGCGCGAGCACGGGTATGCCAGCAGTTATAATAACGAGGCCGAAATGGCCGCCGCTCTTGCAAATGATCCGATTACTTTTTCTGGCGGACACGCACGCACCCGTCTCAATGTTTCGATATCGCGGATGCACGCGAAAATTGTTCACTCGCGAAGCACGACAGGGACAAAATTTAGCGCGAGCTTTGCTGATAAGCGGATCGTGCAGGATCTTTTCTCATTCACTATATTTGAGTCGTATATATAGAATCTCATAGTCTTTCTTATTTTTTTTTATAATTAAAGAGATAGTTCGATTAGTTCTTTAGAGTCAAGTTTATAATTCACTTTTTCATTTATTATTAAATCGTGAATTTTTATTTATTATTAAATAGTGAATTAATCATCAATGAAGTATTTGGAGTCAAATTTCTTATTCACTATTCGAATCGAAATAACTTGGAAGATATCTCATATTCATTTTATTACAATTTTTTATTATTATTAAGCAAGCATAGCTCGATTAATTACTTATTGGAGTCAAGTTTCTCATTCACTATTAAAGTGAAAATGTATACCGAATGTGACATCATTTCATTTTTTTTCACTTGTTTTTCATAATAAAGATAGTTTGATCAATTTTTTGGAGTAAAATAAAAGTGATTTGCTTCAAAATATATTGAAAATTATGTTGATAGTATTAAAAAAATCATAATGCTGCTGATCATAAAATTACTTCTGATGTGCCAAATTCGTAAGAAATAAATTTTTTGAATAAACATTTGTAGAAGAAAAATTGAAGAAATAGATAGTAGAAGATGTAACAGTATTTTTTAAATAAATTTGTGAATTATATACTGATGTACTAATTTTAGATTTTTTATGACTTCTACTTGGTTTAGTCTGTAAAATTTCGGTTTTTGATAGTCGCTCCCTTTGATACGTGCGTGTACCCGCATTACGAAAGTTCGTGCGTGCACTCGCAATTTCGGATCGTCCGAGATGAGGGAACGATCGAGAGATGAGGCGGGCAGCGAACGAAGATGTATAGCTATCGTCTATTATTGAGTGCATCGAATTTATCGACTGCGCAATCAACGTCACTCTTCTTTTTCGACCATCATTACGCTCGATTTTTATCAATACATTAACGCATCTAATGCAACATTTATCGCTAATTATAATCACATCCAATACTCTTACTTTATTTATCTTTTATATATCCCCCTTCATTTTTAATTGATTTTTTATAAACATTCGTATATAAAAAAATTTTCTAAATATTCCCTACGACATACTTTTTCTCCGACACTATGTACAAAAATTATTGATTTTCATATTAAAAAGTCGTGAAAAAAATTTTTAAACAATCTATATAAAGAAAAATTCTTCATAATTTTTAATTTTTAAAATTATATTATCAAAAAAAAAGTTCTTATAAAAATATTTATGTAGAGAGGTATGTAAATGAAGCATAATTTTGATGAATAATTGACAAAAGTATGTGTGTAAAAAAATGAGAAATAAAAAAAGTGTAAAAAACAAAAATGATTTATCATTTTCAGACGTATATGTGTCAAAAACATATTTTCCGAGTGAAGTCTTGTCATAGCACCTTGCGTGCGTTACTCGCCATTTAGAAAACGATTTGTCACGCGGCGAAACTTGGCGGAGGATAACCATCTTCGGCGCTGGAGAGAAAAAAAATAGCGAGGGAAAGATAAGAAGGCGAGAAGTCATCGAGTGGTCTCGAGAAAGAAATCTTTTTGGTCTTGCGTGAGCTCATGCGCGCGACCATACGCTCTACCTACACGTATCTCTCTCCGCTTTGTCTCTAGCGGTGTCCTTCTTATTTTTCGCTTCTCGATCCTCTCTTTCCAGCGTTACGAGATCTCGCACGGCCCGACGAGGCGTGTCGAGGGACATAGATACGTGTCGCCCCGCGTGGGTGGACGAGCTTTGATTTTTTAAAATGTATTTCTTAATTCTTTTTTTTTTCACTCGATTTTTTCTTCACTCTCGAGCCACAAGATCGCGCATTATAATACCTACACAACTCGTCTCTCTATTTTTTTTCTTCACATTTCACCATGGCACTTATTTACATCGATGAAAATCAGTTTAGATTATTTCAAAAGCTTGATTTTTAATTCATGTAATGAAAAATACAAAAAAAAAAGATTTAAAATCAATTTTTTGGCTTTTTTTTCGTAAATTTGTAGCATTATCTGAAGTTTTTTGGAGATATTGACATTGACATAATGAGATATTATCAATTTAATAACTTATATGACTCTGAAACATTGATTTTATATTTACTACCATAAATTTGTCAACTTTCTGTTGTTGGCTATTTTATTATGCATTGATACCAATTTAAGCGTAATTTAAGTTTTTTAAATTTATAATTTTATCAAAACACATAAAATAAACTTCTATAAAAAAATAATTTTCTTGTTTATACTCAGAAAAATATATATGAATTTTTAGAAACAATGTTGAAATTCTGATAATTGGAAATGTCATATGAAACTGTCTGTTGAATCATTTTCAAAATTTAACGTAGCAAATTTCTCGCATTACTTTGAAATAACAACAAACCGAAAACTTTTATGATAAAAATAAATGACGTATAAAAAATTAAAACTCACGTCTGGATGTTCTTTGACCGGGACGTAGACTTTTTCCGTTAACGTCATAATTTCGCCCTCGGGCTCCGGAAGTATGAGAGGCTCTTTTTTGACGCCGCTGATCTGGAAGAGGCTGGCTCGCACCTTGGCGATTTCTGGAAAGAAAAACGAAAGGTCAGATTAAATTTTTGTTATTTATCGCTCGTTGTTCGAAGGTCGCGATTTTCGGCGTGGAAAAACTCGAGCGACGAATGCGAATTTCGCTCTCGAGCGCGTTCTCGCTAATTGCCAATTCCGATCCTCGGTAAGGGCATCGAAATAATTACCGAGGACGGACGATGACGGTTGACTTTTTAACGAGACTCCCAGCATCCAATTTCGTACGGCCAAAATTGAAATGCAGCTCGGTGGTCTCGAAAAAAAAGAAGAACAAAAAACTTCCAAGTTCGGTTAATCGCGCCTTAACGACTCTCTCATCGGACGATTAATTTTTACGAGAAAATAAGCGCTCGAAACGCAACAAATAGAGAGAACTATGAAATTCGTGTGAAAAAAGGCAAAAAAACATGAAATTTGAGTGATTTTTTTCAATATTTTTCGGCAACTCGTTTTGTGTTGAAACTCACGGTTGATCGGTGAAAAATATGAATTCCGGGTCGGTTCTTTAACGAGTATTTAATTTGCCGATGCTCATTTGCGCGATGACTCGTCGATGAATTTTTCGCGCTGCCTTTTGAAAAGGAAAGCATTAAAAGCGAATAAACGCTGGGTTCGCTTAGTCGCGGCTCGCTCGACAACGAGCGCATTGTTTTTTCCTCGCTCGCTCTGCACGATCTCACGTATGCGTGAATAAAAATTCGCCCATGTGTCGCTCACGCTCGCAACTAATTTGTCCTTGACACGTAACTAACGTCCAGATTGCCCCGAGTTATGTCGAGATTTTCTCGATTTTGCGCCGATACGCGCGCTCGCTTTTCCTCCATAACGCCCGGCTTCGCGCGTATTCCAGTTTCTTTTTAAAAACCGTATTTACGAACATTTATTCCAAGAATTATCGAACTTTTTTATTGAGCAACGAGGAATCCGCTCGACGTTGTCGGTTATGGGCGAAGGTGCCAGCTACGGAAAAAGGAAGGAGAGAGAGAGAGAGAGAGTAAGAAAGCCCAACCCAACCACTTAAGTATCTGGTCGATGTGTTCATCGAGTCGAGACGACAGTGCGGGCACCGATACGCACTTTACAACTTTTATTTCTCGAACACATCGCCCAGCTGAGCATCTTTGTACATTTATACTTATTTGTTTTTTATAATATTTAAAAAAATGTACGTATATTTTATATTTGATCATTTTTATTGATTTTTTATTTATTGAATTAAATTAAATTAATTAATAAAGAATATAAATGTTTCTTTTTTAAGTCAGTATATGAATATTGTTTAAAAATATATTTTAGAACGGCCAAAACTTTTTTTTTTGAATATAAGTGTATTTTTATCTTGAAAGGGTAAGTGGGGTATTGTTAAAAAATCTTGTTTGTGCAATTATTTTTAATTAAAAATAAGGTTTCTGTATATTAAGAAACTTTTAGTGGTATGCGCGATTTGGAAATACGTATGTCACTTTTCTACCTCATAAAGTTTTTCTTAGAAAGTTATTTTTATAGAAAAAAGAAAAGTAGATAAAAAAGTATAATTATATTTCTCAAGTTCGTGATAAAAAAATCTGGGAGCATTGTGCATTTTTTCATTCTTTCACCCCACAAAGTTTATCTCAGAAGACGAGAAAATAATATTCTTGGGAAAGGAGAAAAGTGGATAAAAAAAGAATAATTATGTTTTTCAAGCTCGTAATAAAAAAAAGTCGGGAAGAATTGTGTGCATTTTGTATGCACTTTTTTCCGCAATTAACGACTTGTGTCGTCGGATTTTCATGAAAGTGTACGTGCAATTTCGCAAATTTTTCATTTTTTCACCCCATAAAGTTTACCTCAGAAGACAAGAAAGATAATATTCTTGGGAAAGGAGAAAAGTGGATTTAAAAAAAAGAATAATTATGTTTTTCAAGCTTGTAATAAAAAAAAAAGTCGGGAAGAATTGTGCATTTTGTATGCACTTTTTTCCGCAATTAACGATTTGTGTCGTCGGATTTCCATGAGAATGAAGAGTCGCGCGTAGCGTTGCGTCGTTGCAAATCTAATGACCGGGTGTGGCAGCGGCGGAGAGCGGGCGTTCCAGCAAACCGTAACCCGACGTGAAAAACCGTGAGCTCGGTGTTCCGAGTGAGGAGCCGAGGAGGGATTTCCTCTCTCCCTGTCTCCTCGGCTCGAATGCGAAAAAAAAAAAATTTGCGCACCGGGAGAAAGAAAAACGAAGGAGAAATATAAAACTAGACTCGTTTCTACACGCTCGTTCCATTTCTCTCTCTCTCTCTTTATCTCGCCGATTCTCGTTCCGTCTCTCGGCGGTGCATTGCTCGCCGTACGCTCTTAAATTTTATGCAGCCTCTGTGACGTCACTGTGAAATGTCGCCGGCATACCGGCACACCTTCTTGCTGCAAAGATCGCCTCGAGTACAATCGGAAAACGAGAAACACGCGACAGAGTCGAAAGTGTGAAAATTCCCATTCCATGACCATTCAATTTATTTCACATTTTTTTTCACTTCCATTCTTTCATCTACATTCACATTATTAATGTAAATTTTGTAAATAATATTTTTTATATCCAGGATAATCATATACCGATTTAAAAATCATTCAATTTATTTCACTTTTTTTCTATACTTTGATTTCTTTCATTTTAAAATTTTTCAAACTATTTTCTGCATATATTTAAATTTATACTTTAAATATCATTTCTGTGTATCCAGTTATCGTCGTGAGTGGATTTTTTTACTTTTTAATGAAACGCGCATACTTTATACAACTTCGCATAATGCACTCTATTCCGATTAATTGATTAGAGGTTTCATCTCTTTTTTAATATAGGGTACGTCCGCACTGACATTTTTAAAAAAGTATTTTGAAACGATATTATAAACTTGAAACACTAAACTATTCACTTTTCGTATGATTGAAAATAACTGGAACTGACACTCAATTGAACTTGTCAAATTCCTACGAAATGTTTTTCGGCAACGAACTAGCGAGACCCGATACGTCTTACCCCGACACTTTTTACCGGGCTACTAATTTCAAATTGCGTCATAAAATAGAACAATTAAGACCGTAATCGGTTTTTCCCTCGATCTCGACCAATCACCATTGAAACAATTACCGAGCGATTAACGAAAATTCGAAAAAAAATTTTTTTCGTTATGCTCGACGAATATTCTCTATTTTTTTTCAATGTTTACGATCCCTGAACTATTCAGATATATTTTTCCATATACGTTTAATCTAAATGATAGAAAAAATTGCAAGTTTTTTTTCACACGAGTTGAGAAAATTTAGCATGCTCGAAGACCTCCAGCCCGATTTTTCGAGAATCGAAAATAGGAAAATCTCAAAATTTCAAGTGGCAATATCTTTTCGCGTCCTCGACGATATGGACTTCATAATAGGTAATTCCTGAAAATTTTTGCAAGATAAAATGAATGATTCAAATATCACGGTCATTATTTCTAAAGCAGCGCACGTTGAATTTTTTTAAATGAGTAGAGGATAGTCAAAAGTTAATGCGCTCTATAATTAATCGATTAGAGGGTTCATGTCTTTTTTAATATAGGATATCTATCAAGTCGTTGAGTGAATTTTTTTCAATTTATATAAGTGTACCAGAATTTTAATTTCTCGAATATTAAAAAAATCGTGTAAAACACACCCTGTTGATGAAAAAAAAATGAATTTGATTAAACGGTCGTGAGACTAACGCGAGAGGTATTGAAGTAATTAAATGAAAAAAACTGGTACGACGTTCGACGACGATTATACATTATTTATTCACCGAACATGACGAGAACGCGTCCGCCGGGGGACAAGGCCAACACGCAAATGACTCACAATGGACGAGAATCACAGAAATCATGCAAAATAATAGTATAACCGGCTTTCTTCTCGACTCCTCGCGAGAGAGAGACTCGAAACGAATTTACGACCCTCCCGAGTACCCACCGGACTTGATTTATTCCACGAGTCTCATCGTCTTTTCGTTTTTATTATTTTTAATTTTACATTTTATCTTATTCAAGCGCTGCTTCATTCGCGCTGTCGTTATTCGTCGCGTACGTAACGGATCTCAACCCTCTCCCCGATAATCCGCCCAGCGAAATATATTATACGAATATAATTATTTGCAAACCGGTCCTCGCTTAATTACGCGACTAGTCATGGGCTCATTATAATTCAACCGTGAGTTATTAAAAATCAAAAAGTAACCGTAGAGCGAACTCTGCGATTTATTTATATTTATTCACTAAAATAATGTATGTTATTATTTTTTGTTCGTGTGTACTTTCGAAAAGTGTCTTTATCAAGGTTCTCAAGAATTTGACACGAGTCGATTCGTCTACGTTCGTTTTGGAAAAATGAAAAAAGGAAAAAAAATTGTCACACACTTTACAGTAAAATCTATGGTATACCTTTTCAACTGTTTGTAATATTAAATTAATAAATTAGTAACATCATTTGAAGATTTTTGACAAAAAAATCCTTAACTGCAAAAAGCATAAAATGAAAAAGGTGCATGAGAAAAAATTGAAGGTGAGCTAAGTTTTCAGTGAAATAATTATCAAAAGAATTCTCGAACAACATCTTGGCAATAAACATGTACGACACATAAAACTTAGAACTTTACACAAAAATTCATTATTGTTATAAAGAATCTAAAACAATCCATTACGAAAATATTATTATATACATTTTATAAATATAAATGAATAAAATTATATAACAACAAAAATTATGCATTGATACCTGTCGAATTTTTCATGGAAAGGTTTAACCTTGTCACAAAAAAATTGACAGGGCTCTCAGTCACCCACAGTGCATGAACAACTTGTTTCGAAGGCGAAACCGATGGATGGCCGAATTAATTGATTTCATTGAAAATAATCAAATAATTATTTTGGTAATTTTTCATTTCAGGAGCTTTTAATTGATGAAGAATAAGAAAAAAATGAATAATTGAGAAAAAATTGAAAAATTACCAAAATAATTATTTGATTATTTTCAATAATACCAATTAATTCGGCCATCCATCGGTTTCGCCTTCGAAACAAGTTGTTCATGCACTGTGGGCGACTGAGAGCCCTGTCAATTTTTTTATTTATTAAATACAATAAAAGAATTATATCGAGCTGTACGGAATATAGAGAACAAGAAATGTTGTCACACAGAAGTCGAACGTATAAAGAAAATTGAGAATGACCAAAAAGTAAAGAAAAAAAAAACATTTATGCGTTGAGCACGGCATTGAAGTTTGTGTACGAGGGCAATAGTCGAAGTATTTCACTGTCGTGTGAAAATTGACGGTTGGGGGAGAGAAAAAAGAAACGAGAGAGAGAAAGAGAGAGATGAAGCTTTAAATCGGATAATTCGCCTATAACGCCCCGATGTCTCGCGGTCGCGGATCGTCTCGCGGTGGACTCGGGTTCCTCGCGATTGGTACTCGAGTAAATGTGGTCGTCGGGCGCGCGTGTGTGAAATGCAACGGCGGCAGAGGAGCATTACGGAAACACACGACAGCGGCGCGGTAAAGGTTAACGTTCCCGTGGCGTGGCCCACTTTCTCGCGTGTCTGTGACCTCTTCGTCGTCCCGTTGCGAATATACGTATTTTCCGTACGTTAAACGCGCACACGCGCGCGGCCGCGTTTGCACCGACGAAAATATATAAATACATCGTCAAATTAAATCCCGACACCGGGCCGCTGCCAATTCCACAATTCATATATCGCACGGGAATCCGTTTGACACGAACTACTGCCACATATCTGTCACAGCCGTGACCGTTCTTCCGCTTTACGATCCCGAAATGACCCTCGCGACGCCCCCTCTCTCTCTTCATATTTTTATTCATTGCACTCAATCAATGTTCTTACCAAAAATTTTCCATCATAAATTCCATAAAATATCTAACGATATGCAAGTCATGAATAAAATCAAAAATGAAAGTACACGTCGAATATTCGGCAAATTTTGTGAATTTTGTGAATTGCGGTGCGATGTTGAAATGTTAAATGTATCGAAAAAAATAATTTATATATATAACTTTGATTATTTAAAGATTATGTTATATTACATAATAAATTATTTAATAATTAAAATGTATTATGTTAAGCAATATTGAATATTTCCATATTGTCGTAAAATAATAAAAATATTGTTTATATAAAACAATAATGAAAAGAAAAATATTTTGTACTAAAAATTCTCAGAATTTATGAACAATAACCACAACTGTGCTACTGAACAGTTTTTTTTCTATCAAAACGTTTATTTACTTATTAAAATTTTTTTTTCAAAATTTGCAGCATCGATGCATTCATTTTATATGCAAAAAATAAATTGTTGGCAATTTCTTTCCAGCAGGACTCTTCGGAAAACGTTCAATTTTTTTAAAATAAAAAAAGGGCACGTAAAAATCTTTTCCTCGGGCGGAAAATACTTGAGGAATGCATTTTCATAGCGGTCCCGGAGTGAACCTTTCTCTTTCGAGTGCTGGACGATACGGTGTCAGTGGACCCGTGGCCTCGCAGCATCCGAGACGACCGATGGAGTCTCGGTGCGGTCCGGGTGTTGCGGTCCAGGCCCGAGAGTACGCAACGCACGGCAGATAAACCACGTATTATTTTATGAGCAAGAAAGCCCGAGCGGAAAATATATGAAGGAGGCAAGTAGGTCGCTCGCAAATAATAGAATCTCTCTTCAATTGCTCCCAGGCTCATAATATCATAGCGATATCGTATATATACATATAGAAAGTGCAGTAAAAAAGTATTCGTGCAACAAATTTGATTACTTCGAAACTTTGATTCAAAGAAATACATTTTTTTCTTTAAATAAACCTTACAAAATAAATTAAGACAATAAATTTCAGATAGTGATAAAAATAAAAACAAAAACGTGTAGAAAAAATATATCTACGAATTAAATTGAAACATTTTATATCATTAACTCAAAAAATAGAAAAATCGAAATGTTCACTCAAGTAATTCACTTACGAAACGTTTACTCAAGATGTGGAAGAAAATTCATTATAAAATAAAAAAAATATGAACGAAAATGGGATTTAAAATAAATGTGACAAGAAGCTTCATTAAAATGTCAAAAATTGCGATATGAATACGAGGATGAGATGCAAAGGAGTAAAGAAAAACATATTTGGAATTGTTTTCAATAGATAAGTGCCAGAGTTTCTTGAGAGACGTCAAATGCAGAGAAAAAGGTAAAAAAAAACATAAATGCGTTTATGCACTTGGCAGGGGCCGAGTCGCAAGGTTCGTGTTCGGAATGTGTGCGTGTATATAAATGAAAGATATATGGGCGTGATCGCAGTGGAGCCTAGAACGACTCTTTGCCATCTCGGATTTCGAGGTGCACGCTAAGTTGGAAGAAATCCATGGGCGGAGTCCAGATACCAACATTATCGCTCTCTGTTGTTTGTATAACATAAATATTTACTCTCACTGTTATTCAAATTTTTCTGATATATTTAAATATCCATTTTTTTCCGCATTGAAACTCAATTTTATTACCTTACGAAATATTATTCAAATTTTTCACGGTTTATTTGTCAAAATATTATAACACAAACTGTAGAACATTCGTATTACATGAAAATTGAATTTTAAATTGTATTCTTTATGGAAAAATTGGATGGAATTTTTACGTAAGCAAGTAAAAATCTAATATTTTTTTAGATAAAAATAAGTACTTTGTATTAACGTTTACGTATTTTTTTTATAAAAGAAGTAATAATATGCTGAATATCATCAGCTTTGGAATTTGAAATTCTTGACGTATTCAGTAAAACGATTTTAAATAAAATAAAAAAAATTTTCGCATTCCTGCATAAGAACATTATTGCACATACTTATTCAATTTTCATATACTTAAAAAAAATTGTTCATAAATACTTAAGCCAATGTAAAAAAAATGTTAGTGCGTGGAGAAATGGAACTTTTTTCACTTGAGTGCGAAGAAGAAAAAAAAAAGAGCAAGCTCGAGTCGCGCGAAGTCTGCGCGTAACATCAGCTGACCGCGGCCCGCGCGTTATCTTGGCTCGAGAACAGAAGCTCGTACGCTCTCGTGGCTTCCAACCAATGAGAAATAAAACTCGGAAGCCAATCTCCCCGATAACTCCGATCATTGTTTTTATCTTTTTTTTTGTTCATCGGTCGCCTTTATCATCCCGCTTCAACTGGCTCTCCCGGACCGCCACTCATTCTCGAGCGATTAGGCCCCCAATCGATTCTCTCTTACACGCCCTGTGGGAAAAAGTACGAGACTGGTTGAAAAAAGCCGAAAAAAAAACTCGAGCCCACGAAAGAAGTCCCGAGGCTGATTTCCGGATTATTTCGACTCGATTTATCAAAAAATAATGAAAAATAAAATAGACGTTGAAGGACGAATATAAATATTATTGATGTGATTGACAGATCAAGCTAATTATAGGAGATTTTGCTTTTTCGTAATTCTTTGTTTTTTTTTTCGTTAAAGAGCAATGGTTTTTTAATCACTACCTTTTGAAAACCAAAAGATCGTTGATGGATTCCTTTTCTCATTTTATATACACTTTTGATGAATATTTTTTGGATCGGAGCGTCGCGACGAGCAAAAAGCGGTGGACAATAAGTCGAGCAGGAGGAATTAAAGAGAGCGTGTCTGAAAGAAGCTTGAAAGTACAACCGTGGAAAGACAGAGAAAGAGAGAGAGAGAGAGAGGGACAGAGGCGAATGAAAATTGTGCGCGACACGAGCGCACTATAAATTCATTACACGCGGCTCGCGCGCACTGAATTACGTCATTGTTGCGGTGAACGAGACCGCGTATGAGTGTATCTTGTGTACAAGTATTTTATTCTCCAATGAGAACAAATACTCGTCGTGCCCGATAACGGCGAACGCCAATAATCCTTACTCACGAAAGACTCTTGTCGTTCCCTCTCTCATCGATGTCGAGATAAAAATCAAATCGAACTAAATTTATCGACACACGATATTCTTTCATCTTCTCACTTGAAAAATTGACGAGAATAAAATCTCTTATATTTAATTAATAGAAAAATTAAATTAAATTAAAATATTTACACATTTATTAATAACTGAAATATGTAATATTTTTTAAAATAAAATTATACAAAAATAGAAAATCGTGCAATACAATCGTGAAATATTTTCGTTAAAAAAGAATGCACTGGATAAGCAATTTGTTATTTTGTTGCTAATTAAAAATAAACGTGGTATAAGAAATGCACTTGCAAAAAGTATGAGTCAAATATATCGTGAAAGATGAATTTAAAAGAAGAACGCGAATAAACCAAAAATTTAGACACGAAAAAAAATAAAAGTTTCGGGAGCTGATAATTATTGGAGAATCTCGGCTGTGTTTTGGTGCGTTGAACGAGCGGCAACGTAGCGTTCAAATATAGAATCTGGAGGCATTTTTTGCGAGCGGGCCGACGGTCTCGTAACTCTTTTCTTGCGGTATTTCCATATCTTTATATATATCCGTATCTTTTAACTTTTCCTGAAAATTATTGCGTCACCGGTCCTTCCATCGTTAGAATAAAAATTCCCTTGTCTCGCCTCGTCGCTCTCGATAAGGAGTTTTACATCAACCGATCGCAAAAACGCGAAGCCGACCTTAAAAGGTCTCGGAATGTCTCGCGCTTCAATAATAAATTCTCACGAAAATCCTCTCCGACCTTCCCAGCATGTTCAAAAAACGACCCAAATACTTCAAAACGAGACTAATTGCATTCTTTCGTTCCAGAGTGTACCCGAAACAAAAAAGTATAATATTTTTTCAAATAATTTCGTGCTCTCCGTGGAAAATAAAGCGCGTTCGCGAGCGTTGTTTCGTAAATTTTTCGAGATTCCAAAAATAAAGAGATTTCGAGACGCGGGCAGGGGAGGGGCTGCGAGGAGAGGTAAGACGCCGGGAGATATTTTTGTCGGGTTTTCGGTGATACATGTAGGAGAGAATCTCAGGCCGAGCATCGGCGCGACCGCGGGGGAGAAAATCCTGCAGAGGCTCTCTTGTCAACCGATTTAACGCGAGAGAGAGAGAGAGAGCGCGCGCGCATACTCTCGCGCCTTATTTTTCCATCTTCCAACTTCGTCCGACTTTTAAAAAACAATTTACAGAAATACATTTGTCGCGTGAATCACGCACGGTTCCCTCACGCCCGGCCGATGAGAAACCTTCGGGCTGTAATTTCCAAGCGAAACAAAATAAATATTCTAAAAAAAGGAAACAATAAAATAAGCGAGTGTTCGGGGAAGGCGACGGGCGAGGAACGCGCGCGGAAGGTTGAAAAAAAAAGGAGAGAAAATTGCTCTTGCCTTCGGTCTGCCAAGTGCGCGACGAAAAGTTTCCCGGCGAATTTCCGTAAATCTCGGGTTTCGCAATAAAATCGCGCGAGGGGGGAGGAAAAATTTTCGCTCGGAAGTCGAAAATTTCTCTCGAGGCCAAGACACTCTTGATTCGCGCTTTTTGCCGAGGGGGGATTTATGCTTTTCCACTTGGCAGTGTCCTGAATCGCGGCTCCCGTGCGAGCGAACTCGCCGTTTAATAAACGAGCTTTATTTGTCAGGACAAAGTTGCGAGAGCGAGCCGGTAAATCCGGCCTGAATGCCCGAACAATTTTTGGCTCGATTTGTCGCACATCTTTCAGTGCTCACTCGCGAACCAAAACGTTTTTTTTAAAAAGCACGTGCGCGTTAAAAAATTTATTTATTTCTCTTACTTATAGAAAATTGGATGAAATATTTATTCGATTCGCAAACAAAAATGTTAAAATAAATTTAAAAAAAAAGAAAACACACGTGCGCGTTAAAAAATTGTATTCCATACGAAACAAAATAATTTCCATAATGTCTGGTCAGGCGACGAGGCAAAAATCATCACCGCCGTTAAGTTTATTCTAATAAAATGGAAATGCCTCGACGATTGCGGAAATAATGGTGGCTCGTTAGGCACGATTAAGAGGTGAAATACGTAATAACGAGCTTACCAGAACCTAATGACGTTACTTTTCATTCCTAAGCTGTCTTTATCACTTTAAAAACAAAATTCCAGAAGCCGAAAAGAAAACAATAATCCTCGATTTATTCGAAAACGAGAATATCAAAATATCCGCACTTTCTTTCGTATCGTCCAAATATAATGGAATTCAAGAAATAAATTTGCGTGAAAAGCATTTAGGAACATCGCGAGAGATTTTCTCGTCCAATTACAACCGCGAAAAATACCAAAAAAATATTTTCTTCGCGTTCCTGTTGATATTTCGATACGTCTTTTTTTTTTCTCCCGGCGATATATCGTCAAATGAAATTCAAGCAATGGCTCGTGGGTGAGCGAAACGAGTTTTCCCATCTCGTAGACTTTTGTTCTGTATAAATTATAAGAAGTCGAGGCGCGGAGTGAGATCATCGTCGATGTCGTAACCACGAGAGCAAGCAACGTACCGTGACAGAGACGCGCGCACACGATCTCGAGCGATGAGAAAGAGAGAGAGAACGAGATGTGAAAAAATGAGAGAAAAAGAGCGAGAGAAACGGTGACTCGTCGCCGGGGAGACAAAATCGTTAGACACACATGATTCTTTTTTATTTTCGCTCGAGAAGTATCTCCGCGGCTGAACGCTGCGCTCTTTGCAACGGCAGCAGCGCGTCGAGATTCTCGTTTCACGCAGCTGGGATAATAAACGCTTGTAATCGGATATTATCGGCCGCATCGATCGCCTTAATTGCTCGAAAGCATATGATCATTGCCGACCGGCTATGCTCGCAACAATTTGCGACAATCCTCAACCGAGCTAACTGCGGAATCTGGAACACCGAATATAACCATATCGTTTTCTTTTTCTTTCGCATAAAAAATGTGTATATGAGAAACTAAATATATATTGTTAAAAGTAATAAAAAATTGAAGTATTTTTTGGAAAATTTTTATTACTTTAGGAATTCATTAAAAAATTTTGTGATAAATTATTAGAATCGTTCCATTCAATGATATTAAAGTTATATCAAAAGTCATATATCTACACGGAGAAAAATGTTCCAATAAATTTTGGGCGAAATTTCAACAAAATTTACAGTTTTATCCATCAAGAGCGCCTCACGACGGGAAAACTTCAAAATTTCTTTATTCGACTATAGTAAAAATTCAAGTATAGAACAGTAAAAATTGTATAATTCGTATGATATATTTTGATGATTCGAAACTACAAAAAGCGGAATATAATACCATTAAATAACACGGTTTAAGAAAATAAGAAATACGTACAAGAGAATGAATTTTTGCCGCGTAGAACTGTAAAAATTACAGTCCGTAGTCCATCAAATTCTTACAATACAGAACTATAAAAAGTACACTGCGTAGA